>JACJUY010008784.1:11437-33919 GCA_014220935.1 Platorchestia sp. MABIK | reverse complement strand
ACATTCGGGGACATATCTCAAACTCTTTTAAAATAAAGAAAAACAGAATCGTGAGCATCTCATTTTGAGCCCAACTGCTACAGATATGGTATCCTTAACGTTAGTGATGTACCAATACCATTTTTTTGGCCGATACCGAAACCCATATTTTGGCCGACACCGATACTCCGATACTTGGAAATACCAAAACTTTAACCGATGCTACAACCGATGCTACAACCGATGCTACAACCGATGCCGATACTTCTACAAGTATATTAGAATAAAGCCATTCTAAGCCCTAAATGGGTGCTCTAATGAAATTATTTACCAAAATATATAATAATTTAACAATATTGACAAAGTTTTTGATTAGTCATAAAAAACTGCTCTTGCTATGTTAATTATATTGTTGAGAAAAGATAACAAAATGATATCTATTCGATAGATAATTGTTTCTAATCATATTGAAACGTAATGTAGACTAGCTGTAAGAGCAACTGGTTCCAAAAGTGGACCAAAATAATCACTCAAATCAATTCATTCAAAAATGGTTCCAAAATTATCTCTCAAAACAAAAATGGTTCCAAAATAAACTCTCAAAGTAAATCTTTCTAAACAGATCAAAACAAAAATGGTTCCAAAATAAACTCTCGAAGTAAATCTTTCTAAACAGATCAAAACAAAAATGGTTCCAAAATAAACTCTCAAAGCAAATCTTTCTAAACAGATCAAAACAAAAAAGGTTTCAAAGCAATCTCTGAAAACAATCTCTCGGAACAAATTTCTCAAAATAAAAATAGTTCCAAAATAAAAAATAAAAATTTCTCCCCAAAATGGTTATTATTTTTGTGTTTTTCACACCAAAATACATACTTTGGCGAAAAGAAAACATTAAAATTCGATAGACCCTGAAACCGAAAATATCCGACAACACGCAACCAACTATAAGATTGTTTGTGAATTTTTCAAACATCTTAAAATAGAAGAAAAATGCAAGAGTCTTAATGTACGGCTATTTACATGTAAAATTCAAACAAAATTATCGTAATATTTGACGATTTACAAGCTAAATTAAAATAGAATTTTCAGCTACTTTTAATTTAAATTTACAAAAACTTTACAATGCACCTTTAACCATATTTTTTTTGGTTTGATCATTGTTAGAGTGTCACATACTTCAAGAAATGGAAATTGGGTCAAACTACATAGGTTTTAGTTGTAAAAGTGTCATAATTTTATGTCGCTACTGTGTTTAACCATTCATGCTACATACAGTTTGCGACGAAATTATTCGTACACCCCTCGTCTTCCAAAACTTTCTAGAATTACTCAAAAATTGTTGCTGCCACAGGCATAAGATTTTCACTGGGTGTGAAGCACATATTATTGACAATAATACGAAGTTTCTAAAACAAAATATTGTTATTGAAAGATTTAACAAGCTGAACTTCAGAAACATGATCAGACAAAATTATTCATACAGTGAGTAGTATTACAATTTATTGAACTACATCCATCATTTGAGTACATTTTTAATAATCAATAGCTTGACTTTTTATCTTCATAACATTTGAAAGCCTTTTATTATAGTTTTTGACAAGCTTTTCCGTAGTTTCAGATGAAATATTGTTCCATTCTTCAATGGAGATGCGTTTCAATTCCTGAAGATTCTTTCGAGCTCTCTTGTTGATGTTGACTTTTAATTCCTGCCACAAGTTTTCAATGGGATTGAGATCAAGACTCATCGAAGGCCATGGCAGCGCATTTATCATACATTGTGGTTCCTTCTATTTGGTCTCTTGTGATAGAGTTTGTTGTGGCTAGGTAGTCTTAAATTAATGAAATAATAATTGCTGATTTCTCTAACAGGATTTCTGATTAACATTAATGATTATTCAGCGTGTTATTTCAAATTGTGCTAATATTCAATTGAACAAAGAGACTGGTATTGTTAATTGTACTGTGAGGCTGGTATGTCGCTCCTACCGCAAGTAGTTATTTTTGCGTAGCTATGTTAAGACTGCTCCTAACAAAAAATTTTTATGCAGTGTCTCATTCAACAAGTGGAGCAGCAGCACGATCACTTCTATGACACCAATGTGAAGAAGTCAACTCTGTTTTCCATCATCTGTACAGAAATGAATGCAGCTGGATTTCCGTGCGTGCCTTCTGAGTGCCAGCGCAAATGGGAAAGTCTCAGGGTGAGTCGGGCATTATTGCCCTACTAATTTCCAATATCACTTACTTTATGATACAAAGATAATTTTATTAGAGCTAGCACCCACGGGAGGGAACAACTAATATATTGATGGGAATTAGCGCTCCTAGGGAAATAAGCGAGATCTCGAGCCAAAAACTAGGTAGACCTTCCTTTCTTTTGAATGGAATGCTTTTTGTTTTGAACAACATTTTGTTTAGTTTCTGCTGCCCTGTTTTCAGCGCGTCACGATCACCTTTTTCTTGACCCGTGTATCAAATTTCATCAACTTCTCATCGTTGCTGCATCCATGCGCCGAGTGTGGGGACACACTTCGTGCATAGATCGCCATTCCCTTTAATTCCATCACAAATGGTGCCATCTTCACTTGGGAATGCCCATGCTGTGGTTAAGAGTGCGTAAACCAACTCATGATGTAATCTTGTCAATTATGGCGGACCACAATGTTCATTCTACCACAATGGTAGGAAAAAAATGTTGATAAAACAGTGTAATTTATCATGGATTGAAATATGAAAGAATAATTTGTTCTCAATTTTAAAGTTATGTTACGTTTTTTGTACATTCAAAATATGAACAGATGGAATTTCTGCGTGCAATATTAACGTTCAATTTACAGCTTCAGTAACTCCTCAGCCATGGCTTACTTACCACTTACCAATATTTCTCACCGAACGACAAGTCCGTACTTCCTTTTTGCCGACTTAGTAAAAAAATATTGCTGAGTTTCATATTAAGATTGGAAAGTTTATGTTCTATATTATCTCCTGTTGGAGTTTCAACTTTTCATATTATATATTTTTGGATCTTAAAACGTACGGTTTCAGTGTTCTGAAATTACCTTTTGCTTTTACCTCTCTTGTCAAACTCATCAGGCGCATGCATGGCTGAATGAGCATACGTGTGTAATGTACTAATTTAAATGAAAAGATATTCTAAGACTTCTAACTTCATACAAGGTTTTTAAAACTTTCTTCTGGACAATACATGTGTCTTTTCTCTATTTCTTGTTATATTTCCATGAAATTTTACGGTATTCATTTTTATGTATTTTAAAATTGATCATGGAGTAAAATGATTTTGAAACAAATTTGATAACCTTTTCTTTGCCTCAGCTGCAATGCTTGCCCTGTAACCAGTTGGATGCACGACACCCTACCTTGTCGATTTAATTTCAGGCGTCGCAAATATCTAAAATGCCTTGTAAGGGGTGTAATTTGCATTGCAAATTACACCCGTAGTGTGGTGCAGGTCAGTGGGTAGCTGCAGTTTACATGAAGTGCGTTGCTGATCACGTCCGTGTAGCCTGACAACCTATGTGGCCTGCTCATCTGTACGTTCTGCCGCATACCGACAACTTTGAATGCTATCTGCTGCTGATTATGTCTTGGGCGTACGGACTGGTTGTTCCCAGTTAAAAAAATAAGACGTTTTCAAGTAGTTTCTTAGGCAAGATTTCCGCGGTAGGCAAGATTCTAGCCGTGTTTTATTCGGAAAAGCAGCCGTTTTTTGGTCGCCATGTCCACTTTATAATCAAGCAAGAGCTCGATTTTCCCGGCTTGTTTACGTCCAAATTAGACTAGCGGATAGCCGTCGAACCGGAAATTGTGGTCGAGAGCGGCCGATAGTGACCTTCTGCGGCCATGTTTCACTATGTTCTGCTACCTGTCGACCTAAACACGGCATGAATTTTTAATAGGGTTGTAACGTTGAGCAGAACACGTCTTTGGGATTGTCTGTAACGTGAAGTATTTCAAGTCCTTGGAGCGTGTTGAGTGGCTCACCTGTAACGTGAAACTGATCGCGTCTTGGGGGTGTGCGTGATGCCTGGTGTTGTGTGTGGCGTGTTGCGTCTGTTTCATGTTAAAGCCTTGAACTTAATTTCTGTAACGTAATAAAAAATTCGGGTAATATTTTGTTGTGATTCTGTACTAATTTTTCTGTTTCAATTTGCAGAAGAGCTACGAACGTGTTCTGCAATATCAAGTAAAAGGGGAATTTAAGTCCAGGTTTCCTTACTTCAACATGATTCACCGTTTTCTTGCGAAAGATATTGACCCATTAGGAATGAGGGAAAAAATGTGAGTACATGAAATTTGGTCTGCTCTTCATTTTTAGATTGGTAAGCCGGCTGCCAGACCATGTTTCAACCGGGTCTCGCTACCTCGCTCCTATGTTACCAGGACATGGGCTCACTATATGTCCTGTTTATGGGTCTTTAGGCAGAGATGTAATTAGTATAGATTTATACATGGAGTGTTACACTAATTATGCATGGAAAATAACACTGATGTGCTCGTCATGGCCGTGTGGTTTAAGGACCTGCCCTTCCGTGAAGGCATCGAGGGTTCGAATCCCGGCGCTGGGTTGCGATTTTCTCCGTTGCGTGGGTAAAAGGGAAAAATTCGAAGCGCAATACCCCACTCTACCCAGGTGTCTGAAATGGGTACCGGTCTTGACCGTGGGTACGCGTCATGGCGTCCTGTTAATTATAAGGCATTTGAAAAACCGATGTACTAGGTGATATGTATCAGGCTTGAATAGGAAATGAAGCATCCTTAGATGTCGATATTTGTTTGTTTGATGGTTAGACAATCGATTTTAGTTTTTCTTCATCTCACTCGAACGACCGGTTTTGTAGCAAAACCGTGGAGTTGGGATGGTCAAATTCATTGCTTGTATTCTTTCGCTTATCTTTTGTTTGTATTAATTATTAATTTTCTGAAAAAATGAGGGCTTTGTGCGTTGTAATGTTTCGAAAGCGTGGGTTTAACTGCAAACTTGCAAGAATATATTAATGTAATAGTTTCTAAATTGCCACATGAGTGACACTTTTGATCCGTTTTATAAACGTTTTCATGTTATCCATTGTATTTTCACTCAAGTTTAGTCCTGCAATTTACTCTTAATTATTTCATATTCATATACTCCGCATGTGGAACACAATTATAGTTACAAGGACAACATCTGTATGGTCATTTCGCACTGCTTGTTGGTCAGAGTAGAGAAATTCTTCTTCTTTCTGGTCTAGGATTGCACTTGCACATAATATTCATGTGAAATTTATAGCAGTACACCGTCTTCGGTTATTGCGATATTTATGCAAACCTTACTGTGCTCTTCTTTCGTTTGCTTGTATCAGTGGGTACTGGTTGAAAACAATATCGGCGCATGAAAACGTAATGTTAAAATGTTTCTTTAACTATGCCCGGTCTCTTTGTGTTTGTGTCAAATTGAAACAATCACAACTCTTCACATTTCCCACCATGAGTGTACATTGCCGCTTTTTGAAAAACCTAAAAACTAATGCTTTTGAGGATCACATGTGGGCACAGCTGTTTTGTTGTCAACCTTGTAGAAGTCTATTGAAAGTTGTCTCCTTTTCTTCTCTGGCGAGAAGAGAAGCGCTTGCTGTTATTTATTTGACAACCCTATGTGTCTGACATTATGTAAGTTAATCAAATTCTCAGTGCTGAGTGAGACAAATCTTAAGCATTGAATTAGAGGGATTCCTCGCTGAAGGATTTGGTGTTAGGTTAGTCCATCCTATGTTGCGTAAAGAAACTAATTATTGTGTAGAGGTTGAAGGTTATAATGTTCATTTAGAAAATTTAATGAGTTGTATGTCCCCCCAGGCTATGTCACAAGTTGGGCCGCCCTCACAATCCTAATGACCCCCTCATATTGGATGGAAACCTCGATGGTACTGAGTATCGCACCACCATCGTTAGCTCGAAGAGAGATCCTCCGAATGTTTCAATTAGTAATACTGAAACTACCACGGAAATCACGATCAGTTCTTGTGATTTGATTGATGAAAATGAAGAATTGGAAGCTGACCACATTGTTGGTATTGATGCAGATGACCTCGTTCACTTCGAAGAAATGGATGCTGAGAACTTTTTAGAAGAAGGTGAAATTCTTGGCGAGCAAGGGATGCCTCGTTTTGAATCTCCGGTGAAGATTGGACCCAATGAAATCATAGTCAGAGAATGGGAGGAAGGAGCCGTTGACGCCTTGCTTGCTGTTATGGGAGAAATAGAATTCAGCTCAGAAATGATGCTTGCCAAAGGAAAATTCCACGACTCTTTCTGGGAGGTAAGTTTTGGTTTTGAACGATGCAATTTATTTTTCTGAGTTCATTTCCATACAATTAGATTAACTTAGGCGTGAAAATATGCTTCGGAATACTGTTTCTCATCTTTAATAATGATGGTCAATGTCAGATCAAGGTAAAAACTCCATGGTTTACTCTCCTGCCAAATAGTTTTTGAAACACTCCGTCATCACGAAGAGGTTATTGGTCACTTGAAATGAATTGTTTCTATATTTTTTACCTGCTTCGACAGTTATAGGACGATTTTAAAAGAATTGCCAGGTAGCCATGTTTTGTGCATGGTAATGTATTGCTCTGTCTGTTGTTGCAACTCACACGATTAGTGTACGTTTAAAAGATAGTGATTCGGTGTGCCTTGAGAATGGAATTTTTTAGACTACGTAGGAATAATTAGCGGGACCCGCTTCTCAGGAGGTATAGGATAAGCAATAGGTTCAGATTAGGTCCCCCACTATTTACAGTTCATTCCTAATGATCTACATATCTTCTTCGCTTTCTTGAGATCGCCTTTATTGGTGCTCTGTGAGTCTTATACTAACAAACGACAAAGTTCACAGAGAGATGAAGATTTCGTCTGTTCTATTGCGTAATGGTTGTACAATATACTCTAAATGTTAATTAAGCATAATTGATACCCTATAGTGTCGCAAATTTTCAAGGGAATCGGAAGTACCAACAAAAAATGACAAGATTTGCTAAGCTCCCTTTCAAGCTGGCCTCAAAAGAAGTATCAAAGCCAATCCAATAGTGTTTATCGACACTAACTAATGAGAGGCTCTATTTCTTCACCGCCAATGAAAAAGCAAATGCTGAATCCTTCTGCAACGTCGTGCAGATAGAAATCAAACCTGGGTTGAAGGCCTAGGGTTCAATAGAGAAGCTCATGTTTTAACAGAACTCTGTTCCCGTCCATGGCGAGCAAAACCGTTGACTTGCTTTAGAGGTCTGGAGTGCGACTTTGAGTGAAAGACCAAGTCTTCCGGCTCGCTTGACCTGAACCCGTTCGATTACTAATTTTGATGGCAAATTGAGGCTATAGCTTGTGCGAAGCCCCACAGCAGCATCCCTTAAGATGCTCCTATAAAATAGTTGTAGTGTAGTGGCTGGACCACTACTAAGTAATGTAAAGTTGAAATCGATGTTACGTTTTTTTTAGAAAAATGTTCAATAGCTAGGCATGATCAAAAGTGTAATAATGTTAATGACTTGATTCAACGAAACTTTTGGCATCCAGCACTTGACAAGGTAACTAGAGATATCTGTGCAGCTTGTCCTCATTGTCAATATTTTAAAACTAGTATACAACATATCAGTTCTCCTACTCTAAAAATTGAGAATGCATCTCCATTTGAACTGGTGGCAATTGATCTCATGCTTTTTCCAAAATCAAGTCGAGGAGGTAATGTGGTAGTTCTTGTCGCAGTTGACCATTTCTCCAAGTGATTAGCGGTTAAAAACCTATTCGAAATAAGACAGCTCGTACAGTCACTAAAGTGTTCAGAGATGAAATTCTCCCTACGTTAGCACAATTACCAACTAGGATTTTAACTGATGATGGCGTTGAGTTCAAATCAGAGGAATTTAATAGTCTCTTAAACTTATTTAATATAAGACACACATATTCTACACCTTACAAAGCTTCTTCCAATGAGTGTGTGGAAAGGTGTAATAGGACTCATCCAGTTGCTTAAGGGGTTGATCAATGATAATCCCAGATCATGGGATGATTGTCTTCCCGAACTACTCACAACATTTAATCATACGCTTCACACTCAGTTAGGAATGAGCTCTTCACAATGTTTGCTGCAAAATTCATCTGTGTCGGACACTGCAGAAGCTATCCGCGCCTTGTCCAGCTTTCTGAAGCGTGTAGAAGCCGTCATCATGGCTGAAGGCGATCATATTGGAATAAACTTATTTCCTTAGTCTACTAAAAAACTAAAAATTTCTGAGTATTATGGTCCTTTTTCCTTGAGGTATTGAGATTCAAACTTTTGTTGATTTAGAATTTCTTTCTTGTTTTGTTACGGACTATCTTTTTATGGTTCACTGCTGTCCTGTTTTTCAGTACCTCTGACTTTCTTCTTCAACTTTCATTTTGTTTCATAACCTTCCTTCTCTCAACTCGTCTCTATGCGCAGGAGATTGTGTGTAGGAGTACACCTTGTGCGTAGAATTTGTGTTCCCACAACTCTATTCTGAATGGTTGTGGTAAGGGAGGCGAAAAGTAACTTATAATCTAATCTATGATTTAAGCGTATTAAAAAATGTATGGATTTGTCCGTAAGACCCTGTTGGGTACCTGAGCTACACTCAAGGGGTGGGCTGATTGGGTGTTTACGCCAGTGTACCATGTTAGCATCTTTCAATAATAACCATAGTTGCTCACCGTAGAATTAGCTACATTTGTAGCGGGAGTCTTGTGAGATTATGTTGTATTGACTTAACATTGTTTACTCTTTGTTTCATGTACCGTCTTTTCGTGAATGAGGCTGGTGTACTGTGGAATCCTACTGCACGAATGTTCTCATTTTTTGTTCTAAATTTTTATTTCTCCTGTTCCATCTCATCATAATGATTGCACCGTCTTTTGCTTGCATAGCGGGTTGTGCCCATAAAGACACCCGAATTTTGCGTCCATGTAGTAAGCTGTGAACATGAACTTTAGAGAGTTGCTCAATGATTTATCGCTAAATTTAGCGGAAACGGATATTAAACTAGGAATATAATACTAATAAATAGCTTCCCAACCAACCGTAATGAAACTTTGTGTATTGTGCAATCATGATGGCTGGTTATCACTGCTTTGAGGCATCTTCAAAGTTTTCTCGTTTTCAGCAAGTGTCGGAAAATTTGCTGGTGCGCTACTGTGAAGTGTCCGCGTTGGAGTGTCGCCAGAAGTGGCGCCAACTGCTTGCTCAGTACAAACGAGTGTTCGAGCGTCACCAGCGCATGGGAGTGCGTAGAAGCGGGGCTGTGGCATTTAAATACTACGACTGCGTTGGCCGAATACTTGAAAAAATTCACAGCGTGAAAACTTCAGGTAAGGAACTAAAGCAATCGATTATCTCAGTGTGAAGAGCAAGCATAATTTTGTTGACTTAGTGCTTTTAATTGTTCATCGTCTTGAGTTTTTCTCATCGATATCAAATTTTGGCTTGTGTAACCAACATTCCGTCTAGAACCTCATTTTCGAAAATGGTTTCTAGGTCATTCCAGAACCTCCGAAATATCTCAAAATTGCGTACGGAAATAGTCGTTCTTTTATACACTCGTTCTTGGTTTCGGTTAAATTCATGCATTGAATCCTTCGTGTAAGGAAGAAACGCTATTCTTCGTTCTCTTGTTTTCGTCACATCTTGCTAGATAGCTCAACCGATCAATGTCTACATATTGGAAGACGCAAGGAGGAATGAGCTATGTATGTGAGCGATACAGGTCAAAAACATTAACCTACTATTTGGGGGATGGAATAGAAGCCCTCTATATCGAGCAAATACAAGGCTCACACAAGTGAACATTAAACGTGAATTTGATGACATGCAGGCCCTAAATCAGTCAGTTTAGGTAGTTGAAAAGGTTATTCAGAAGACTCATTGAAGACCATTTTTGATAAAAACAATCAATGCTATTGTACACAATGCACAGATGAACATTTCACTGAAGGACAGCGAAGTGGAGTAATGTTGTTTGAAGTGACGAAATGAAATATTCATGCAGTTGGTTCAGGCGGTGTAAAGTTAGGATGGTTGGCACAGAGTATCGAACTTCCATTGTGAAGCATTGCGGAGGCGTGTCGTCATTTGGTGCGCCTGCAATTCTGCTAGGACGGTCTTCAATGTCATTTGAGGCACAATACATCGACCAACACGAGATTCTAGATATAATTGAAATAAAAGCCTCTATTAGATAAAATATCAATTACAAGTTCAACTTTGTATTACAAATATCATCTGTGAAAGAGGAATTTTGAAAGAAACTTTAATTATTCATTAGAATAGAGACCCAAAACACCCATCACGACAGGTGTTTCTATGGCCCCGAAGACGTCTTGTTGACGTTTTGGACTGAGCAGCTCAATCTCTCATGCTCAATGTTGAGTGAAGGTCAGCAGGGCTTGAAAGACACTAGGAAATAAACTGGTTCGCTATACGGGATGTTGAAACAGCTGGACGAAGCGTAGAAGCTATTACCGCAGTTGATTATATTCTCTAGAATGGATTGATTAACTCCATGCAAAGGCACATTCGAAGGCTTTGAATTGATAAGATATTAAGTAAACATCCATGACTATTTACTTATGCATAGGCATTAACTAATATTCATCATGATTTTACGAATGATTCGGTATTTTTAATATTCTATAGGCGCTTACGAAGAATGATTATGATCATTTGCCTTTTATTTTTTTTTGCCCTTCAACATTTATTGTTTAACACGAGTTTTATAAAATATTTCGGTTTGTTTCATACACTTCTTCTGTTTTGAGATTGTAAGATTGTATTGCAACAACTTATGCTCTCTCGATTGTGCGGTTGCACAACGTTGTTGATTTTACCGTTTGTTGGTGATCGAATTTTGGAGGCTCTGATTAAGTTTTCGGGATTTTTTGATCTTGTTCGTGCTCGTTCATTCCCTTATTTTGTGAGATGTAGGAAGATGTACGTTAGGGGAAGCAGGAACCTTCGGGGACTTCTTACTTTCATGCCAACATAGTTGCTTCGAGTTTTCATGCCTTCTTCGCTATCTCATTTTCGTCTTTCCTTGATTTTCCTTTCCCGTAATTTGCTGTTTTTATAGGAGATATCCTGTGTCGGAACCTCCCTTGTGCACAGATTTACCGTTATCTACTTGAATGTTAAATTCTAACTTCTCTTCATTCTCTTGAGATTGTTTGTGTTTTGGCTAGGGGGTCTTCCTTTAATATAATGTATATTGTGAAATGGACACGATGTGTTGAAATTCTTGATGAGGAACCTATTATTTTGAAACACATAGATGCGTATAATTGGTACTACACGAATATCGCCTATATCAAACCAAAGAATATTTTCCTCTATATATGGAGCTTTAATGTTGCATATTTACGGGACGCATGAAGGTATAGAGTGAGACAGTGATAACTCCTCGTGCAAATATTGCTGTTAAGCGTTCAATAAGGACATTCTGCATGTTTAGACTTACGAGCTTTTGTTGTTTGGCTCACAATTTCGTGTAAAATTCTTGCCACGTAAAACTCGACATAATGGTGCTGACTTTCAAGTGTTAGTATTCAAACGACGATTTTGCTTTCATTTATGCTTGTTGGTTTCAGAATAGCAAATCTATCTTCCTCCTTATATAATAAAACGCCTGGTGTCTCCTTAAATAAATAAATTATTATATATACCGTATGCTTCATAAAAAAGTAAACCTAACTTTAAATGTTAATGACTTTGGATTAAGATATTTCAGTTTCATTTCTTGCATAACACACTGATATGTATCGTGACTACAAAGCTTTTAGTCTGAGTATAAATATGGTCCAATGCAACAAATGAAACTGAAATATCTTAATCCAAAGTTATTAACATTTAAAGCTACGTTTACTTCTTTTTGGTCCTTACGGGATATTTTTTGTGCGTAATTTCTCCTTTGTTATGGCAATGGGCCAGGTGTCCACACTTTTACACAGTTGTTGCTTGCTTGGTGGGGCGGTCGGTCCATCCCGCTGTCACGCTCTAAACACTCTGACCGCAACGTGCAACACCGGTGGCCACGGAGAGGATTTTAAAAGTGCTGCTGGCCGACCAATCGTTGCAAACTCAATTTTCATAAATACTTGAAGCTAAATGAGGGCATGATTCAATTAATAATTGCTATCTTCAAAATTGCTTATCACAATTAGCTCTTAATTTGAGTTGAATTGAACTTCAGTTTTATCAATTGCGGTCAAAGTGTTAAGGATGCTCAATGATAGGAAGAATATTTTAATTGCAGGGACGATAAGGATGGATATATTTGTTTGTCATTCACATCTGGTGCATTTATTTGAGGAAAATCGCTCCCAGGGAGACTGTGAGGGCCCGAGCTAAGGGTTAGGTAGGCTTCCTTTTGTTGAAATAAAATACGTTTTTGTTCTGTTACGGACCATCTTTTTTCGGTTTACTGCTGTCCTGTATTTCAGCTGCTACTACTTTCTTCTTCAATTTTTTCTTGTTTCATGAACTTCTTTCTTTGCTTACTGTTTCCGTGCACCTTGTGCAGAGATTCCGCGTTCCCTCAACTCCATACTAAATTGTGCCTTCCTACCTCTCTTGGAACATCTTTGTCGTGGTTAAGGGAGGCTAAAACTTTCTTATATAATAATAATAATAATAATAATAATAATAATAATAATAATAATTTGAGGAAAATATCGAATACCGTGATTTTTGACGGGGCGTGAACACTAGTATTGTATGAAAGTTAAAAGAATTTTCCATGCTTTCCAGACACATAAATTCCATTTTAAGAACTTTGTCGTGTATATTAAAATGAGAAATGGTTATTGTTTTTATCATTCTTTCTCAAGTCACCCAAAATAATGTCATTTACATTCCAAGTGAAATAGACGCGTTAGTCCGTGCTGACAATTATGTAGGTATTTTTTTGTTGATATAAAAATCGATTTCTCTGTCCTGTTTCGGATTTTTTTTTCGGTTCAATGCTATCCTAATTTTCAGCACCTACTACTTCATTAAATTAATCTGGTCTCATAAACTTATTTCCTAAATTGCTGTTTGAATGCTCAGGGAATCTGGTGTGGGAACATGCCTTGTGCATAGATCTCCCGTTCTTAAAACCTTGTACTAAATCGCGCCTTCATCTTTTCTTTCTTTGGAACACTAATGTTTTTTATGGAGGCTTAAACTTATCCAATCTTATTACGCGTAAATTGAGTTCAAGTGGAAAATAATGGAGTGTTCGGAAGGACACTGGACTCATTTTAAAATAGACTTGCGTGTTCAATACAGAGATGGTTGAAGGTATGTTAAAGAGTTGAGGATCTTAGATGGCAGTTCATGGATAAAAATTCACTGAGAGACCCTTTCTATCATCTGTGCTAGCATGTTACTTCGCTCATTATCATTTTTATCCTTTTTATAAAGTTTTCACACACAGCTATCATTTGTTTGCTCCGAATCGACCGAATGAACATTGTAAACCTTGCTTTCAAATCATTTTGTATTTGCGGATGATGCCGATTTACTGCAAATATTGATACTTACCGTTTGTAATGTCCGTTCAATTTAGGTCTTATAAGCGTGGGAACTTGGTCTTTTGAAATACTACGGTGTCAGGAGAACTTAAGCTCAGTGTTTTGCTATCGTGTTTACAGTGCTATCGCAATCACTACGACCGTGCTAGCTTGCGCGTGAAGAAATTTATTTCTAAATTCATACTTCTCACGAGACTGAATATTTTTTTCTTATGTTCGCGGAAGTTGAAAACCACAAAGTTTTAGTCTGTGCTCGAATTTCAAATCATGGAAATTTTATTTCGTTGGATCACGGGAAAATTTCCAGAAAGAAAATGCTACTGCTAATTAGATCTTAGCACTAACCCCAGAAAACGTTAAAATAATAAAATTGTGGTAATGGATATATTCGAATAATGTGAACATGAAAATAATTAATACTTACCATCATGATTGATAACCCCGTGTTTTTCTGTTTCATTTGCACTGTTACTTCATTTTTATAGCCCGTATTGATATGAGGTGAATTCGTAGTTACAGAAATTCAGTTACGTTTACATGATGATCTACTCCATGGAAATAATTTGTGTTCATATTCTTCTTCTAGATTTACCTCGGCAAAAGAGGCGATTGGATGATCAACTATGCGAAGGCTCTGCAGCAAAAAGACGTAGCACCAAAGGCAGCAGGGTTGGCGCTCCGAGCAAGAATGCCTACACCTCTGAGCGCTCGAGAGCAGCGTTCCCTCTGAGTGGGAGCTCTCGCTCTCGCAGTTGTGCCCTCTCCAGGAAAAGACACGGGGAACACTTGAATGGCGCAAATTTTGATGAACACATCAAGAAAGAAAGAGAAGATGCGCCCAATATGGACGATGAAGAACCATTTATAAATGATACTGATGGTGTAGAGGAAGATGATGATGCAATATTTGATAATAGCGATGGTTTGGAACCAAAATTTAAAATGAAGCTCATACAAACAAGTTTGTTGCGTGTAACACGAAGAATCGAAATGTTGGAGAGTGAGGTTGCTAGGAAAAACGAGGATCGGAGTCGTGATGCTAGAAAAGCTACTCATGGCCCACAGATAGTTGACTTGCTCGGAAATATACTTACCGAAATGAAGAAGATGAATGCAAAAAAAGATTGCGAATGTAAGTGTTCATGTAGGCGAGATGGTTGTATGGAAAAGCCCGACGAACATTCGGCTGATGAGCCAAACTTGCCTTCAATCATCAATATTGTCTCGGACTGCGCGAGTCTGCCTGCAGACTCTCCCTCTGCAACCATTGAACGGGTGCGAGGTGTGAGAAAGACTCCATCGGCCGCGATGCCAAGTTCCCGGGTTTCGTCAACCAAGTACCAGAAGCCTGCAAGTGAAAGCGAGGATGATAACTTACGAAAGCTTGTTAAAAGTTTATAAATGTTTGAAGTGTTTCTAGCATTGTCATTTTCATGTAAAACCTATTTGAAATGTGAATTTTGTCTCTGTGAACCCAACAATGAGCTAGTTATCAACCTCTGAGCTTCAAAACGTAATATGCGAAAAAGAATCGTCTTTCAGCGCTTCTTGAGCAATAGTTTTTCGAAATAGAAAATTCATGCGCTTTTTTGTGTGACCTTGTGGTATTAAGAACTAGTTTTCGGGAAAAAAAGCAATGCTTTTCGTGGACGCCAGCTGCGAGTTGTTAGTCCTTGTCTCCTGTTCATTATTTGCCAATCATTGGGTGGTTCGCGTTGAGTGTAACCTCTTACGAAGATGTTCTTTGTTTTTCCTGTCAACTGCATCGATTCGTTGCCTCTCGAGATTGTACGTTTTTGGTCTGCTGAGATTTTGAAGTATCAAAATTCTCGAGTCCCTAATTTTTTTGCCTACATAGAAAGTATTGACGTTAAATTTTCAATGAATGGAAATTACCTCGTACAATTCATTGATACATGGTTGTAAGTTTTGGCTTTATTCCATATTATCTGTTGGTTTAAAAATTTCTCTTTTGGAGCAACCATCGCTTTCTCTGTCTTTATCGCACAGCGCTTCCATTTCCTGCATTTCAAACTCCCTCTAAAAAAGCAAGAAGCGAGGTAAGGTCCCTGTTATTGCTAAGTATCGACATCCGACTGTCATTTCCCTACGTTTTAGGATGGTTAATATTCAATGTATTTATGATAGAAGATCGATTCCTAACATTTATTTTTCGTCCCACAGTATCGACTCATCCCCCTGTCATCGTCAGCTAGACTGTTCTTTATTAGCTTTCATTTCGTTGTTCAGACACTACCTGCTAGGAACTCTTAGCTGTCACAGCTGAATCGCTGTTCACTATTGACTATTGCAACCATCGTATTTTTCGCCTCATTTAGCCTTGTATCTAAATGTATCAATCTAGCGAACGACACCGTTATTGCCATATTTGAGGAGACAGCTTTTATTGTACCAGTAATCATTCATTCCATTTTATGAATTTCCGAATATTTTAAGTCCATATCATAGGTGTTGCTTCATACTATATCAGTATTACTTTTCTTGTGCTTTTTGCAATTCATATTTTGTCCGTTTTTCTTATTTCTTGTTTGATAAATCCTAGTTCCTTGTTGGTCACCATGGGAAAATTGACTTTTCCTAATTGCTTCTTAACTTTTCTCTGAAAGACGTGAGTTTTGATCGATTGATTGTGCCGGGTATTTCTCTGTTTTTATTGAGTCTCCTTTGGTGTATATGCATCTGCGTTGTACGTTTTCTTATCAATTCTCCAAAGTTTTTCATTTTTTCACCCTACCTGTCGTTTTTCGTATTTTATTTTCTGAGTAAATTTTTAGTATTCACATAAATAACTTCCGTGTGTACTGACTGTCATTAAATTATTCATCATTTTTTCAACAATTTGCATGACCTACTTTTTGACGATTCGTAATATCCGCTAATCTTCAAGTTTTGTAGACTTGAATACGCGGTAAAGTTACAGCGTACGTAATCCCGAAACCTATCGAGGAAAATAAGAACGCACATTTTGTGCGCACCTTGAACAGAGAAAGTATGAAGAAAAGGAATATTAAGTAAACGTTCGGTCAAAATATCTGCCTGGAATCCTGCGAGACATGTTCTGTTAATATAGGAATCAGCATCCCTAATTAGTTAATGACGATAAAACCGCAATATGGCCGGGCGCACTGCGTTGGTACCTCGGGGGGGTTTCAGCGTGGGTAAGGCGCTCGGCCATAAATGGGTGGGCAGCTGAAACCCCCAAGGGGTCTGGCTGCCCGAAATGTCCAAAAGATGCCTGGTGTGACGGATATTCAAGTTGGGATCATTTGCAACGCTTATGATAACAGTGATGGTGTGAGGGCTGAATTAAATTTCTTGGAGTTTGAGCCATATTTTGAATTGAAAACTATGTGTGTCACCAATGTAACTATAAATTAGTTCTCTTTGTCAGGGGTATGTGAAGGTTGATGTTGGGGTTTTTGAGACTCGCCATGCAGTGTTGGTCTTGGTAGTGTTACTACTAGCAAACCTGTGTCTTGTATGCGGCTGCAATGCTGAAATACCCTGAACTCGCCCACGTATTGTGATGTGTACCTGCTCATTTATATTATCTTGTAAAGTAAACCGACCTAAAATAGAAGGACCCAAACGAATTTCTGGATCGTGGTGCTCGCTGCTTAACATTTGCGAAACTTCTGAAATCTTAAAAACTCAAAATGCGATATTAACTTTGGCAAAATCGCCAAAGCGACAGCTAAATAGTCTATGACCGAAGCTGTCGTTAAATGAGTTTATTATTACAAACATTTTACTTGCAATGTACGAATTTACTCTCATTCTTCACCATGAAGTTTAAACTGATGGCCCTCCTCTGACGAATAAAACTATTGTATCTCTAAGAATTGGCGCTCTCATGGGCAATATGTGAGGTCCCAAGCTGAAGCACCTACTAGGCCTTTTTGTTTAAATGGAATAGATTTTTGTCTTATATCGAATCATCTTTTTTGGCTTACTGTTGCCCTAATTTCAGCAGCTACTAATTTCTTCTTCAACTTTTATTTTGCTCTATAAACTTCATTCTCTATGTTCTGTTTATATGCATCTAGTGCATAGATTCCGCATTCTTTTGAGTTTCATAGTAAAAAGTGCCTTCTTCTTCTCTTTGGATAAGCTTTGTTGGAGTTAGAGGCTTAGACTAACTTATTTAATCTAATGTTGACGGGTGAAAGTAAATGTTTATTATGTCTGTGTTTATCAATGAAGTTTTGTTATGCATATAATCTCCCGAGAAAAATTTGGAACACTTTGGTGAAACCTAATCCCTTGAAAAGTTTTGTAATAAGTCTTTGGTACAGACAGCTCTTATATCTTTGAGATAAGCGGTCATGGCTGTTCTGGTGCTACCTGACAAGACGTTTGCCTGAGGCTAGATAAATGAATGTATTTGTCATTAACACATAACATTTGCAATTTGCCTGCTTTCGTGTTCCTTCAATTATGAAAGCGCTTAGAGAACCTTTGTTTCTTCATTTCAGTATTTCCTCCTTTCGATGTCTAACCGTTTAATTTTTTCTTTCTAATTGGAGGTACACATCTAGAAGACTTCAACTTTGTTCTGTAGTAATTAATTACCAGTGTCCAGTAGACTCTCAAGATTGGTATCGTAATGGCGTTCATTCTAGTCGATCGTCGTTCGCTCCCCTGAGGAAGTAGTGTTCCTCAGAGGTGCCATGTTCAGTGTACAAAAGATTCTAGCCGTAGTAGCTGTTGCACTGTTTTGCGAGTTTTATTAAAAGTTAAGTGAATTGCATGTCTTCTTTCCAGTTTACTTTTGAGACTTACGATCACTACTATTTACTCGGTCGAGCGCAATTGCTTCTGACTTTGTGTTCTTCTCTTCTCTCAATTTTTGTACGCAAGATACCCCTGTGAGCGTAAAACTCGCTTTCAACCAACAGTCATCCAACTCCTCAGTAATGTTGTTGTTAAGCTTTTTCGTTGCGAGTGGTTTTAGCAAATTATTGTATCTTAATGATTAGATTGTACAAAATTGTTTTTATGAACTGTTGTTTTCTGAAAAAATCGTGTTCTTTTGTATGTGCCTTAATACTTAACCCAGTACCTGAGCTTCTCTGGTGGCAAATTTGTTCATCTGTCGGTCGTCGTTCACTTCTCTGTTACGTATAATTTTATTAAATGCGTGTTAGAATAAGTTTTAAAACTGCATGATGAAGTACGTACTTGAGGTTTAGTTAAGTGATGATGGCGAGTCTCAGGAGAGAAGAGCGTATGGCGTGAAGGAGACGTCAGATGGTCGAGTTTATTTGCTCGTTGTGTTGGAAAAAATGGGGAAGGTCCAGGATTTGATTTTGATATATTTTTGTTTTCATGCTATGTAATGCTGTTCATACAAAACTTCCATATTGAAAATATCGAAGATATGATGTAAGAAAGAGTATCCAAAATCTTAACTAGATTGCTTGCATGAAGCTTTAGAAGCATCGATATTGCCGAGAGCAATAACCGATTACAAAATTTAAGGTTTACGATTTTGTTGTTTCAACAACTCGATTAAAAAAGATTCTATATAAAAAGATTAGCACAGTTGCAATGACAATTCTATTAACTTATCAAAATGGAAATGTTCTCAAAAATGTTATGCTGAAAGTTTTAGGTTAAGAGTTATCTAATCAAAAATGATCCCATAAGCAAAGTGAACTAATTGAATCTCCGTGTTGAAACATTGAGCATCGTGCTAGTGAATATAATGTACAAAATATAATGAATATGTAGGAATGAATGTAAATGTACATATAATGACAGTCCTTACAATGTCTGAATATTAAATATACATAATGAATGACTGATTGAATTATTGTTCTTCAGAGCTACAGACGAAGAAACTCAGCGCCGTTTGATGCCTAATCGAACGCAAGGTAAACCCATGGAATTGGCGTTGCTGCCTACGGCCTCAGCCTTATTGAAGTAGACCAGAGTAACTAAACGAGTAATAATTTCTACTGCCCAGGCTGAAGAGTTATTGTCGGACCGTGCTTGGTAAATGATATCAGAAACTAGCAAAATCCATGCCAGATTTTCAAATGTACTATTGATCGTCAATATGGTATCATTTAGGTAATTGCCATTTCTTCGTCGGCGAACCTGTCTACCATGTGTCTGACTGGACTCTGGTGCCTGGGCAAGTGTGCGAGTATGTGTCGCAACAGTGGGGTTGAAAAGTTATTTGCCTTCTGTAATCGGCGGACTGCTGCGATCAGCTTCAATTCACCGATTTTCCTCTTACGTTGGGTTTTGTGTGAAACACCGAGAACGATTACCGAGTCAATGTAGGATTATTTGTTAGACATTTTAGCGGCACAAATGAATTCATGCGTTTGTATCACAGAATTTTAAGAGAAACAAAATAAGAAAGCTTCGATTTCAAAAAAAGTTGTGCGTGTGAAGTTATATAGTTTCCCATCTTTTAATACGAAGTGTCGACTTAACATTGACACGGGAACTCTTGCGTTGAGCTCTGGCTCATTTGCGTGCTGTAGAGTTTGAGTTGTGCACCAGCACAGGCTACAAGATGGGGGGGCCCCCCTCGCGCCATCTCTACCTTGTCGCGGGGAGGGGGCTTGCGTGCCTCTATGTCCTGCCAGGTTGAAGTCGCATGCGGCGAGGGCTAGTGGGAGGGGCAGCTGGGTAGGCGGGGGGCTGCTTAAACGTCCTTGGCGTGAGGGAACGCGTCTTTGACTATTCAAGCTCATCAACCTGCTGATCCTGGTCACTTTGACTGCCATGCCTGTATCTAGCTTGCGTTCCCGTTGGGACTGCGTGTGCCCAACATCAGGGATCCCCTTGAAGGCGGCCGCCCAAACTTAGTGGCACTTCGGGGTGACAAGGGAAACCATAACATTTTTTCAACATCGAAAATTTTCCTATTGCGCCTTCGGCAACGACCCGGCTTCCACGGGAGGGGTGACGCTGAAGCCGTGCCACCTGATATGAAAATTCGCCTTGAACCTTACGTTCCCTCATCTCAGAGCCAAAGGGTGCAACCGCACCGACACAAACGCCGTGTTCGGCGGTTACATTTGCTTGCAGGCCAGTGTCCACGACAACGAAAATAAAACTCTTCCAACGGAATTTAAATGATTTTCATAATCAAAACCAACGATGGATCGCCCATGAGCCACGTTGACGTGATAGAAGCCAATCATCACCACGACCTGCGCAGAGGACGTGGCGGCAGACCTACTAAGGTAACGGCGACCTGGAATGATAGCCTTCTGGTTGAGGTACGTATCCAACACCAGAGTGCGGCTAACTTAGGCCTGCGGTCCTTTGCGGGAGTTGGCGTGCAGGTTTCTCCTCATGACAGGCTTAACGAGGTACCATCTGGTACGCCAACCACCCTCAGTGTAGCGACGATTGCCCCCTGGACGAACTAAAGCAATTCAAAGTGTAGGCTTTGTACCAGATCAAGAGATTTGAGCAAGGCGTTTTGATGCCCTCGCCGATATACATTCTCACTTTTGATCGCTGCCACCTGCCACAGTCTGTGGATACAGGATGGACAAGATGTTCCGTGCGTCAGTCCGTGCCGAAACCCTGTCGTTGTTTCAAGTGTCAGGACTTTACGCAAGGTGCCTAGTCCTGTCGTGTTGAGCCTGGCATGTGCGTTAACTGCGCGGAAGAGCAGCACGAACTGCACTGCGCCAAATATCCCCGATGTTCCAACTCTGATGAGCAACATCCTGCTTGCTCTCGGGCTTGTTTCTACTATTGAACTGGAAGAGGAAATCATAGCGTTGCAAACAAACCAACGCATCAGCTATGGCGAGGCTAAACGCGTTGTTGGCAGTCGTTTTAATAAGACCCAAATCACGTAAGCAGAGAAGGTTGAAGCCCAACAAGCGGTGCTCGCCATCCGCATCCCCGGTCCTGCCGGCCGGTGCTAACTGAGGGATACTGTAGTGAGGCAGGAGCCAATTACTACACCTTTTTCACTTCAAATTAATCCAAGTCAAGTTCAAATTAATCTGAGTGAAATTCAAATTAATCCAAGTCGAGTTCAAATTAATCCAAGTCGAGTTCAAATTAATCTAAGTCAAGTTCAAATTAATCCCCGTCAAGTTCAAATTAATCCAAGTCAAGTTTCCCTCAGGGGATACAACTATTGTATCTATGGGAATTAGCGCTTCCAGGAGGACAATATGAGGGCCCGAGCTAAAGGTTAGGTAGGCTTTTTTTTTTTGGTAAAATAACTTAGGTTTTTTGTTTTGTTACGGACCAACTTTTTTTCGGTTCACTGCTGTCCTGTTTTTTCAACAACTACTACTTTCTTCTTCAACTTTGATCTTGTTTCATGAACTTCTTTCTCACCTTACTGTTTCTATGCCCTTTCTGCATAGATTCCAGGTTCCCTTAACTCCATTCTAAATGGTGCCTTCTTCCTTCCTCTCTTTGGATCTCATTTGTTGAGGATAGGGAGGCTTAAACTATCTAATAATCTACATCCAAGTCAAGTTCAAATTAATCCAAGTCAAGTTCAAATTAATCCAACCCTAAGTTGAGTTAAGAATTGACATAATCACTCGTTAATTGGAGCGTTTTTTTGTTAAATATGTGTCTAGTGGATGTGATAAGCAAGAAAAATGTTTTCCCCTTTCAGCAAGGAACACATAAAATTTCTTCAATATAAAATCAAGCTTTCGTAAAATGTGGTAAGTATCCAGCATCAGAAGGCAGAGTGTGATTCAGATCTTTAATTGGAGTAACGGATAAAAGTCAATTATAAAAACTTCGTGTTATACTACACATTAAGGAGGTGAACCCAAAGACTTTCGGGCCCAATGGGCCATTTTTGTTCCTTTGTTGAAAAAGTATTCTTAGGTGTTGGGTTATTGTGCCCTACAATTTTATGGGGCTACGGGTATTAGATTCCCCTCCAAGGGGGGG
>JACJUY010008784.1:0-11409 GCA_014220935.1 Platorchestia sp. MABIK | reverse complement strand
CATGAATTTTTGACCCCATTTAAAAAGAAGACAAAACGTAAAAAGAGAATTCTTGAAATTTCAGTTTGTTTGCGATGTTACGAGGATTTCAAAACTGTTTTTGACTTTGTTCTAGGATAAAAACTCAACGAAAAAATGAATAGATGAAAATGTTTCTTTTCAAAATTACATACAATGGTCATTTATTTCAGAAGAATCAGACAAATAAAAAATTCACTTTTCTTCAAGAAATGAATAATTTATTCATTTTTATTTTATTTAATATTTTTTACTTGTTATTTATAATTCTCAGTGTAAATATTTAATTATGCAAATAGATTTTATAAAAAAACATGAGAACAGCATTCAAGTACAAAAATTGTCTATTATATTACACTTCACTAAAAAGTTGTTTTTGGCTAATACCCAAAACCCCTAATTTTCAACATTCAAAAGAATAGAGGTCAGTGAGTTTTTATGCTAGGAAACAGCAAAGACAGTTTTAGAATCCTTTGAACATTTCTAACAAAAATTTGATTCTGTTCTTCCCAATTGTACAAATGATTTTTTTTATGAAGCTCAAAACCCAAAATTAGTGCATATGCTAGCTAGTGATCAAATATCGCGTATAAAAAAAAAGTTTCAAATGGATAGTTTGAAATCATACTTTTGTTCGCAATGCTTCAAGGATTCTAAAACTGTCTTTTGTTTTGTTCTAGCAAATAAACTCAATGACTTCTATTCATTCGAAATATCCATAGAATGTACCAAAAAACTAATATTTCGTATTTTTCTAAAAAATAAGGCCTAAATCGAAAAAATTACATGTATTAAATATGTTCATTTTCGACAAATACAAATACTGGCCAAATTGCATAGATGATTTTATATATGTAATAAAGGGGAATTTCACGCATATAAATCTCTATGCGAGTGTAAAGAAATCCTCGATACTATCTGTATGTGTTACATAAAATTACTTTGAATAAAAATATTTGAATGGATGCATACTGCAATGAAAGTAGGATTGTAAAACAACTTAAATGTGTAGTATAATACGAAGTTTTTATAATTGACGTCTATCTGTTACTCCGCTCAAAGATCTGAATCACACTCAGCCTCCTAATGCTGGGTACTTACCACACTTACCACATCCTCTTACCCAAAGCTTGGCATTATCGCGATAACGATTTCGGGTTATCGGTTATCCGATAATTTTTTTTCCCGAGTTATCGATTTATCAGTATCGCCGATACTTTTGGTTCCAAACTATCGATAATCGATAATTTCAGTTTTTCCCGCTGGGATTCGACATGACCGGGCGGGACGAGTTCGGGACAATTACTGTACGTGTTATGGTGTAATAAGGTTGGCCTCTTTTGTGGCCTTTTTGATCAAAAGTGTGGCCTCATGTGGACTGGGACATCAGGCAACCAATACCGTTATCACTAGTATCGGAATTTTGGATTTATCGATTATCGGCGATAAATTTTTCGCCAATTATCGATTATCGGTTATCGCGATAACGTTTTCGTTGTCGTGCCCACCACTGCTCTTACCACATTTTATGACAACTTTATTTTATATTGCAGAAATATTTGGTATTCCATGCTAAAAGAAAAAACGTTTTTCTTGCTCATCACGTCCAATAGATACATATTTAACTCAAAAAAGGTTGAAATTGACTAATGATTCTGTCAATTTTTAACTCAAGTTTGGGTTGGATTAATTTGAACTTGACTTGGATTAATTTGAACTTGACTTGGATTAATTTGGACTTGGATGAATTTGAACTCGACTTGGATGAATTTTAACTCGACTTGGATGAATTTGAACTCGACTTGGATGAATTTGAACTCGACTTGGATGAATTTGAACTCGACTTGGATGAATTTGAACTCGACTTGGATTAAATTGAACTCGACTTGGATTAAATTGAACTCGACTTGGATTAAATTGAACTCGACTTGGATTAAATTGAACTCGACTTGGATTAAATTGAACTCGACTTGGATTAAATTGAACTCGACTTGGTTTAAATTGAACTCGACTTGGTTTAAATTGAACTTGACTTGGTTTAAATTGAACTCGACTTGGTTTAAATTGAACTCGACTTGGATTAAATTGAACTCGACTTGGATTAAATTGAACTCGACTTGGATTAAATTGAACTCGACTTAGATTAATTTGAAGTGAAAAGGTGTAATAGAGCGGCCGGCCCGGGAAGCGCTCGTGTCAATAGCTAGTCGATGCTCCGATTCCATCACCGCCACCATCACACACACCACCACCACCCCTGCACCTGTGATGCATGCCAGATACCGCCATTCTACAGATCATTCCCTATCGAAACTTCTTGTTTATTTGGATAAGGAGACAAAAATATTACGATTTGTACACTTATATATTGCTGTCGTAATTTTCGTCATGATAATTTGTGAGAATTTCATTAGTATTTCTTTCATTTGCAGGAATATAAATAATGAAAATCAACAGACCGAGCTCTAGAGACAATGAACGAACTACTTGGAGGGTCGGTAGCTAAACACACACAGTTAAAGACTGTCTTCGTATTGTGTCACAATAGTTCATCATCAGGCAAAGTGAACAATATTTATGTTCAAAAAGCTGTCGTTGCTTAGTTATTACATACTTCAGTTAATGTAATTGTTAGTTCATATTTCTGCCTATAATTGTTAAGGGAAATAAGAAAACAAAACACAGTATTCGTATTATTTTTGTCTTCTTATCCAAATAAACATGTAGTTTCGAAAGAGAATGATCTGTAGAATGGCGGTATCTGGCATGCATCGCAGGTGTATGCAAGATCTGGCGGTATCTGGCATGCAGCCCAGGTGATCATGCTAGAAGGGGGTCATCGACTAGCTTTTGACACTAGCGCGTCTGGGAATACATACCACCGAAAAACCATCTGTACCCAAAAGTGAATCAAAAACAAATCCAACCCTCTTTATTACCGAAACTTCAGTTGCGGACAAGCCAAACCCACCTAATGAACCTTTGAAGACAATCCCCTCAACAATAACCTCAAGAAAGCGAACGCAGAGCGGTACGTCGCCGACCCACAGCGGCAATCTGGGGAAAGTGGCCAAACACCTATAGTCACCGAAAGAGCTTTTGTTGCAATTTCAAGCCAGGGGAACTCAGGTCGGATTGGCGAGTCTGTTCAGGAGCCAGCAGCCCCGCTTGGTGGCGTATTGGAGCTGGAATGGAAAGTGGGAAGAGTGCCTCGACCAAACATGCGGATCTCCAGCCGTGGCAGTGGTGCTGTGAGGAGCGCTGGGCGTGACCTTTCGGTTTCTCGTGCGGACGGTCGCATGTCTGAGCGGGAGAGTGAGCGGCATATTGTGACCCAGCGCGTTCGCTCTCAGGAACGAGTCACAATTATCCCAGAAGATTTTGCGTCACACATGATAAAGAAATATCCGAACCCACGGGGCTTCCGGACTAAGCCTATTACCGCAGTGCCAATTCATTCGTGGGATGCTAGACCCATAGGCCCCGTGCCGCCAGATCTGGCAGGCATCCGCTCTGGATAAGGGTGCGGAGAAGGACTCCACGCGTGGTAAGCCTCGAACAGGTAAACCATGGCCACTTGTATCCAAAGGAATATTCGAGGATTCCGCCATAACTATGGAGATTTAAGTGCCCTCCTTGAGTACCGACCATGTTGTGTTTGCCTCCAGGAGACCTTACTTAGAAACTTGAACTCTACACCTCCAAACAACTATTGCATTGAGGTGTATTCCTCGGTGCCCAGAACGAGACTTGCGACACTTAAGCGGAGATATTTGGGTTACAGCAAAATAGCACTCGAATCTAGACTAAAGGCCCTGGCCCTCTGTTTGTGTGTCGGGCAACGTATGATATCCAAATGCAACATCTATACCTCACTCGGAGATCCCTAAACCTCACAGGACCTCACTTTCCTCAGTAACCAGCTAGCAATACCAGCGTTCATCCTTGTTCGGGGCAACTCGATGTTCGGGGCAACTCGATGTTCGGGGCACCTCGTGTTCGACACGGTGCCAACCTGTACCTGCGGATCCACGTTTTAATTTAACTTTGAATCCTGCTCACGAATGACAGAACTAGATGAGAGTTGCAGTGTAGATGAGTTGGTTGAACGTTTTGTCAGAACGGTGCGTGCGGCTGCCGACGCTGCCATTCCGAAGTCTCGAGGAGGCTGTCAGAAACATCGTGTCCTATGGTGGAACAGAGAGGATATGCAGTAGCCAATGTTGAACGAAAGCGAGCCTTACGACGTTATCAACGAACTGAAGAGCTGGCTCATAAGATCGCCTATAACCGAGCGAGAGCACGAGCGCAACTAGTTAGGATGTAGCGTGTAAAACATCGTGGCAGAAATATGTCTCCGGTCAGAATACCGATACTCCTATGGCTATGATATGGCAAAGAATATATAAAAATGAAGGGAAATTATGGTCACAGGCGACCATGTTAGAAATCGATGGCTCTCTCACCGCAGATCTGGAGCGTGTAGCTGAAGTGTTGGCTCGGAGCTTCTGTCGTGTTAGCAGCGGGCATGCCTCTTCGGGTCTCAGACGTCAACAAGAACGGCAACCACTTGATTTTTCGACTAATTTCACCTACTCGTACAACTATCTCTTAACAATGATAGAACTTTATTGTGCCCTGAAGAACTGCAAAAACACAGCCCCCGGGCCTGATGGCATTCACTATCAAATGATACAGAATATGGATCACAAGGCGATATCATGCCTTCACTACATCTACAACAAAATCTGAAACACGCGCACACACCCATAGCAATGGCGAACAGCAATAATCATGGCTTTTGTAAAGCCTAACAAGCCTGCCTCCAACCCAGATAACTATCGACCCATTGCTCTGAGAAACTGTCTTGGTAAATTGATGGAAAAGATGGTAAATGTCCGGCTAACGCTATGGCTGGAGGGTGAAGAACTGGTGAATCCCGTACAGTTCGGTTTCCGACAACATCACGAGACCATGGGCGCTCAGCTGCGTCTTCAGAACTACCTGGTAGCTAACCTCGCAGGGCGCCGCCAGACTATATGAGTATTCTTCAATCTGCACAAGACCTATGATACTGCGAGGAGATTATGGGATCCCCAAATCGCTGCATGGAAATGGACTCCGTGGTAATATAGCCTTGCATATCCAGGAGTTTCTTGGTGAGAGAACCTTACGTGTTTCAGTGGGGGGTACGTTCTCCTCACTGCAGCTTCAGCTCGAGGGCTTGCTGCAGAGAAGCTTCACGAGTTGTACATTATTCGGTGTTGCCATAAGTGGAATTACTTCAGTCCTTCCCTCCTGGCATTTTAGCCTCTCTGCATGTGGACGATTTTATGTTGTACTCATCTGCATTTTTGCCTGCGATGACTCGTAGAATGCAGAAAGCCATCATCAGTGTGAACAACTGGGCTCTTGATCACGGCGTTACCTTTTCTTCTATGCAAAAAATGAATGTGAGATGAATGAGCTTGAACAAGCTCTGCATGAATTACGTTCCACTAGGCGGTTTCTGTGCCTTTCAAGGAACTAGTATAAGGTTGAAGGTGAAATAACAAGTTGGTTGATTATTGTTAGAAGAAAGCTTCCTTCTTTCTCCATAAATTTTTATCTTTATTAATAGGTAAAAATTCCCGCTCTCCACCTCCACGCCACGGTCACAACATTTGCACCTGTGAAGAAGAACGAGAATGATAATTTAGAATTTTGAATTAGAATATTCAAGTGATTATAGTAATTATAGTATCTCTGCACAAACCCGGTGGAAACAAAATAACGGTCCAGTTCTACGGGATCATCCACTCTAAATAAGATGGTCAGGAGTTTCAGTGGCAGATTGCCTCACCTTATGGAAACTCAGGATTATGCAACAGAATCCTTGGCAGACCCTCCAATGGCCCCCCAGTTAGTAGATCCATGCCTTCCTCCTTCGGATGGCTCTGACTCCCAGCGGCCGTGGTGAGAGCGGCGAAGTTCGACGATAGTCCTTCAAAAACGCAGTAACTGGTGGCTGAGGCTCAAGTATCAAGCATGGCTGAAGATTCACCAGCGGAGAAAGGTTAATGCTGAATGGAGGCTGTATTCTAACTGCTCCAGCAGTCTCGTGAAGCCTGTAAGTCTTCTTCGGCTGGGTTGGTCAGCAAGCCAGTGAAGCGGATAAAACATGGACTCTACCAGTTTCTACCAGAATTTTGTACACTGGGCCCGGCCGCTGGAATCTCCTCATTAAAAATGTCAATATTGACCATCTCTAGCCAATTTAATGTTGCGCTCTACACAGATCTGCGCTGCTCTGCGAGCAGGCCTATTATTACTGGAAAGCTACTCTATTGAGCTGCTGTCTCACTCACACTTGCGCACCTCTCAAGAAAGATCTTGTCAGTCACATGACGACGGATGGTTTCCCCATTTGCTTTGCGAATGGTAACAGCGACTACTTCGCCCAGATCGTTTATCTCAATAGTCTCAACTAGACCTTGGGGATAGAAGGTTTGGTAAACTTATTCAGTTATTCCTCACCAGGACTAAATCACAAATTTTTAGCTCGAAATGTGACCTAGGGGCATAAATACCAGATTTAAAGGAAGCAGCATCTCTAAGATTTTGTAAAAATTCACCCCAATAACACTCCCGTAATCTGGACTTTACACACTTCAATTTTTCAAAGCACTGGAACAACAGGTCAATGTGAGCAGAGCGATTTCCTGTAAAGGAAAGGTCATTAATACTTTCATCTTCGCAACTCAATTGGGGAATAACCGCGACGCAGGGAACGTCATACCCCTTTATCAACATTTCAGGAGTCAGTACAGCATCCTGTTCAAAATTTTGTCTTAAAGAGGCCTTGAAGGCTATCGGCTGTTTGTTAATTAGCATTTTAGCCTCTGCTGCCAGCAGCTGAAAGTGTTCGTACGGCAGTCGAGTTTTTGAAATCGAGGAGTAGATTAAGTTCTTTACTTGCTTAACTAAAGATTCCACAACGCCACCCAAGTAACTGGCGTTAGAAGGATAAGGAGAGAAATTCAAGAATTTTACACCCCGTTCCGTTAAAAACGTCTTCACAGAACTGCCATTTAGGTGCGAAGTGATCAAGTTGATAGAAGAGAGAATAGAGGAACGATTATCGCTTACAATTCGTTGAGGAATGCCATAACGAAATATATGACTCTGCAGAGACCTCAGAGGCCTCGTTGTCAATATTTTGGCTTGAGGAGATTCACAGCCCGTGACCACATGCATGTAATGATTAAAAATATAGGCCTTATTGCGACCACCACGTTCCTCTACATGGAACGGACCAATGTGATCTAAAGCTATTTCTTTAAACGAAATTTCTGGTGGATTAATCCTAAAGTCCTTATAAGAGTTTTGATTAATTCTGACAGCACGTCCATGGATCCTCTTGCACACTAGGCATGCACCAACAACCTTTTTCACAAAACTGAAGGCACACGGGATCCAAAATTGCTTAATGAGAGCAGCAAGGATCTTGTACACGCCGGCATGACGCATTTTCACATGGTAATCTAATATTAAAGACATAGTTAGAGGACAACTTTTATGCATCAAAATTGGGCATTTGGTGGAATGAGAGGCATTCAAATTTTGAAATTTTCCCCGAACTCTGATGAGGCCATGCTCGTCTACGAAAAAATTCAACTGAGACACGATACCCGCCTCAGGAGTCTGCTTGGAAAAGAATGCCAAAACTTCCGGGTAATTTTCGTATTGAGCACTCTCTATAACCTCAGAGCAGGTATTTTCGTATGAGCATTCTTGAAAATTCACGTCAGAAAAATGACTAGGGTACCTCTCATTAACTTTCTTTTTCAACCTAAAAATGTACTTACGAACATAATGATTTACTCTGCAACATTTAGCGAATGAAGAAAATTTTCCGATATCAATAATTGGTCTAATCCGACTCACACCGACAACATTAACCAATACTTCATTTGACAGCAAAGGCCCCCCGAGACTGCTCGGGAATACGGACAAAAGGATAGTCATTTAATAACTACATTATCAAAATCCATCGGAATCCTGAATAAAGTCAAAAATTTCCTGCTTGAATCAGCTTTACAAATGCTCTACCGAACGCTCATTTCACCATACTTTCAATACGGAATAGAAGCATGGCACGGAACTGATAAAACTCAAACAAATAAAATTTTTACTCTGCAAAAAAGAGCCATCTGAGTGGTGAAGAACCTAGAATACAATGATCACACAAATGATTCATTCAAAAATTTACAAATACTTAAACTTTCGGATCTTTACAAAATCTCCATTTGTAATTTCAGTTACAAAACATTAGCTAATGATGGCGACAATAGCCTAAAACAATTATTAACTTCGCAAACTGGTCATCACGACCATTGAACCCGAAATAGAAGTAAATTCATGCTTCCTTATTATTCTAAAGCCCGGTCGCAACACAGTATCCTCTTTGTTGGAACTAAAACTTGGAACTCAATGCCTGAGGAGATCCGTGAAAGTAATTCTTACAAGGTATTCAAAAGAAATCTTGAGTCTCACATCCTATCAGAATACTAGTCGAATAAGATCACCAAGTCAAATCTTGCCTCCTACATGTCTGTTCCTGATGTAATTTGCCAAGGGTAATATCGCCGATCTTCAGTCTGCTCTTAAATCGTTTATCAAATCTACTGTTGAACATAGTCCATATGACCTATATTGTAAAATGAAGCATCAAATATTGAACTAATTATCTCATTGATCAGTCAAATGCGAAACACGATTAAGTGAATTAGGTTAAACGTTATTGTACACCTTAGAATAATGTGATGGTAGGATGCCCTAGAAGTCGCTGAACTTAATCGGGCCCACAGGTAGCTATACGTAAATTTGACCATTGTACTAGACATAAGAAACATTCTACCTCTGTAACATCTGTTTTAAATAAATTGTTTAAATTGTTGTTTAACATTAGGGCCCGTCAAGACCGTAGACTGAGCTAACAACCTACTTGAGACGCACCGGGTCAGACAATCGGCCGGGTTACTAGACCCCTGAATGTGATAAAATTTCGCGGCATGAATCTCGCATGCGCGCTCGATCGAGTCCAACGCATTGTTTATCAATGAGCCCTTGCGCTCAATTTTCCCAAGCTTCTGAGTCTTTGAGTTCAACCAGTTCAATGCTATCATAGAATCTGTGTAGAGTCGAAATGAGCAACAGTGAGATCTTTATAGATTTCGAACGCTACAGTAACACCGTAATTGACGGAAAGAAGCTCTAGTACCGGAATGGATTTAAATTTTAGAGTGGCACCAATCAACTTATTTTTTCCTACAAGGAAATTTTGTTTTCCTGGCACTTTGTCCATCAAATAGGCCACACATCCATAGAAATCCTTGCTGGCATCCACGAACAAAGCAAAGGAACTCGCGTGATCTCCCAAACTGCGCGGCAACGTCAACTCTACCGAGCTATTAACCTGCTTAGCTCTTTTTCTCCACGTTTTCATGGAGGATGCATCTAATTTATTATCCCAGGACAAAGCAGAGTTCATCTGAAGTTCATGAAGAAATAATTTTGCTCTGTTCATCGTGGGCAAAATAAAGCCAGCAGGATCAAAATTTGAATTCAGGGACGATAAAATAGTTCTCTTCGTATTGGCCGATTCTTCCAACTTATGTGCCTTAGTGAAAATTTCGTCGGTGTCCCGGTTCCATATTATTACAAGAAATTTGCTTACTCTCTAGTTCTCTGCCAGACCAGAAGCTACCAATGGGGCATGAAAATTGTAACTATTAGTCGCGAACTGCTGTAAATTGAAGCTGTAAGAATTAAAAACCTCAACAGCTGCGTGCAAGGCTTCGAAACACTCGTCAATACTTGAGGAAGAGAAAGCGATATTATCCATGCAAGCTAAATTGTAAATCATATTTCTTACAGTTACATTAACTCCCTCGGCACCATCTAGTACGAGCATTTTATACAGGGGCAATCATCAACAAGAATGGGGCGAATCTCAATCCGAAAGGAACCCGTAGACATTTGTACGTTACGATAGAAAAATCACCGTTTCGAATATCCTTATACTACAAAAATAGCAATTTCTTCGTATCCACTGGCCAAAGACACAATTGGAGAAACGCCTTCTGAAGGTCAAAAATAATTAGAGACTTGTTGAATCTCGACAGCATTAAGGTAGTAAATAGCTTGGCATTCAATTGAGTTCCAGGTAAAGAAACCTGATTGTGAAACATTGCTCCCTTTAATTTTTTTATCAGCTAGATTTGATAGCAGCCCAACTCTGCATTTAGTAGAATCGGCGTTGCGTCTGAATACTGCGTTATGCGCAAGAATAGAATAAGCATTATCTCTCACGTCACTCAAAGAAGTAATCTCTTCAATGATTCCGGCGGAGAGCTGTTCATTGATAACATCATCGTATTGATTTAATTTATCAGCATCATTTCTGTATTTTTTCAGAGTAGATTTCAGAACGCTAAACGCAAGAGAGTAATTATTAGGGAGCAAATGTATTACATTTATTCCATAGGGCCGGCATGACCAAGCGCCCTTCCTCGTTACGGTAGGAACCATCTAGAACAAATTTTACCAGTTCTTTATCTGTATCTGAAATTTGAGGGTTAAGTTCCGTGGTGTCGTAATTTAACACTGAATCACTAATTTCAGTAAGAGACTCAATTGAAGCTCCTTTCAAATTGAAGTCCTCAACTTCACCAACATCAGACTCTACGCTAGATTTCACTGCGTGAACTGAGGCTTCTAGTCAGAAGGTTTCATTCAATTTTTCTATGAACATCTTAACATAGTTCAAATGAGACACGTTAGCAGCAAGAGAAGACACAGCACCAGTGAGCACAACTCCCGCCGCACAATAATAGATCATGGATGGACTATCCACAGACCCAAAGGTGCAAGAGTGCACTGGGAGAATATGGGCATAATTTACACCCAGAAGGAAGTCAACTGTGTCCCCTCTTTAACACGTTCACTGCGTTTCCGCGGCTGTTAACTGTTCGTGCGATTAGGTTGCAAGTAGCAAAATTGGGAAATCGTTTTTCCAGCCTGAATAAATTTTAATTCTTCCCAATGTATATGAAAAACACAATTGCACGATAACATTTCTTCTCGTATGATAACTATTTTTAAAACATGTCGCGAAACAGATAAAAAGTCGAGTATATTTATACCGATACGTAAATGAGCAATTTACCTGTTGGTACACTTGTGGCCCAATACGAAGGGAACGTGTTAAGAAAAAAGAAAAACAGTTTATTTCCAATAGAGCTGGTACAAAAGTACCATCATTGGTTTTTAAAATATCTCAAAGTTAATACACTTAGATGACACACACACCCACACCCACACCCACACACCCACACACCCACACACCCA
>JACJUY010008783.1:8876-45376 GCA_014220935.1 Platorchestia sp. MABIK | reverse complement strand
TACAATGCATGGACTGGTATTCCAATCAAGGGATTCGGAAAACATGTTTTACATCATGCAACGAAATTTTGACATTTCCATGCTTATAATATTGCCACACAAAAGTCGACGTGACCAAAAACCATGGGAACTATAATTTTACAAGTGAGAAAAAACTTCACCAAGAGCCTGGATTCGAAGGCACACGATGCAGGTACAGAGCTGAAAACGACAAGGGTTTGACCAGCACGTTGCAACAGCGCCTCATAACTAACGTGACCACGGCATCCTTCAGCGCGAATTTTTGGGCTAGGAGAACGTTGCTCTCTTTTATCCCCAGAGAACGTATGAGACTTTTGTTATACTTTCAAAGTTGGAGAATGAATTGATGTTTAAAATGAAACCAATTTCAAATTTTTAGGTCGAATAGTTAAGAAATTACACCGCTATCGAAATGAGCCTTTTAGAGCAAATCGGCCGACTATTGAGGGGTCACGAGAGCGGCGCTTCCTGCCCCCCACAGGGGCGTAAAAAATTTTTCAATTGCATAAAAATGTTGTACTCGTCACGAGCATTAATTTGATTCTAATTTCAAGATTGTACGTCTTATAGTTCAGAAATTACCCTTTTGTCAGGGTAATTCGGGAAGGATCTTAGATGGGTTCTCAAAAATGGCTAGCCGGTATGGAAATATGGCTTTAAAACTTGCAAAATTTTAAAGATGAACCTATAAGATGCTATTATCTGACTGGAAAGCACAAGCGAACTGAACTGCGGCGCCACTTCCACAGACGCAACTCAACTCAATGAATCATTGCATCATTCGACGCTGACAGTTACCGGCGAACGTTGCCGAACTCGATCATACGAGTTATGAACGTGACAAGGCGCGGTTGAAACGACTCTGCAGTCAGCACGAGTGTCAACGGAAACGGGATCCTCTATAAAGAATTATTAGCTAAAATTTTAAACAGTAACAACATTTGTCGAATTTTGTCGAAGTCGTAACAAAAGTAAGAACATTTGAATCTGATAGCAAAAAGTGACAGTTTTGTTACGAACGTAACACTTCTGGCAACCCTGAGCATTGACACCGTCGCTCTGAGTTGTTCGAGGTTTCTGAACTAGCGCAGAAACCAGAACTCTCCCAGCAACTGCAGTCAGTTACTCCCATATGCACCCGTCGCTGCTTCTAGGAACAATTATTGGTTACCCCGTGTTATAGGGCCTTGAAGCCACCAGTATTCTATGTGGATTATTTAGTCTATGTAAGACTAAGTCAACCAGTATCCCATGAGGATTATTTAGTCTATGTACGACTAAAGCAACCAGTATTCTATGTGGATTATTTAGTCTATGTAAGACTAAAGCAACCAGTATTCTACGTGGATTATTTAGTCTATGTAAGACTAAGGCAACCAGTATCCCATGAGGATTATGTAGTCTATGTAAGACTAAAGCAACCAGTATCCTTTGAGGATTATTTAGTCTATGTAAGCAACCAGTATTCCATGTGGATTATTTAGTCTACGTAAGACAAAAGCAACCGGTATTTTATGTCTATTATGCGTAACTAGTGGCCCCCTGCCGAAAAATTTGAAATTATCAATTACTTCTCACGAAAAATTTGTTAATTGTACTACAATACGTGCAAATTAAGCATGAGCATCATTTCAACCGTCAATGAACTTCTGTGAAACACGAATGATGTAAACACCAAACGGACAGGTATTTACTCTAATGGAACATTGAAAAAGTGTATGTGTAGTATCTTTTTCTAAATCCTAGATATGTAACTGAGATGCACGGGTAGCGTATTCATGACGTGCCATGCAGCGGTACTGCTCATTAGACACGTTTAGACTTTAGTGCGTCTGAACATTGTGGGAAAAATCCCCACAGGGTGTACGTGAGGTTGACTTTTTAAATTTAACCATAAATTATTTGTCCCAGTGCTGGTTTCCTCGGAGAGGTGTCTGCCTGTTTCGAGACTTGCTCGCTTGCCAACGTCTGGTACGGACGTCTCCTGCCCTCTGGTCGTACTACTCGAGTCAGATCTTCTCCCTGGACGAGCGGCCGTATGTGGCTTTGATTGTGGAATCGCTGGAGTTTGCTTTCGTTTATATTGTCATTGTTCCTTTATGTTCGTATAGATTTGGTAATCGGGGTATTTGGTTGTGAATTAGGTTTGCGTTACATGGAGCTTGTCTCTCTTCTCGTTCTTCCAGCTCTCTTGTTTATGAGTGCTATTTGCACTTGCTTTTGCAGGGGGACGACTTAACTGTCCTCAACCTTGGGACACTTGATCTTTTTGAATTACTTGACTTCTTGACTCGTTGTATCATCCACCACTTTCTGCAAGTTAACACACTGAGGGCACCATTTCCTTAGGTGGGTATAAAGGAATTTTCGTGAACTTAGTGAGAACTGAACATAACTGCCACACTTCTTGAACGGAACTTTAATTTTAACCTTTATACTGCTGCCTTGTCAACTTTCAAAATCCTTACCGTTACTCTCTCTTTTCACACATAGTATGCGTTTGCGGCCTTTCACTTCTAGCCGACTGGGTCTACAGATTCAGCGTACTCCTGTTATCAGGTACTAATATCTCATCTTTAAACTTTTCTCTTGTCCGACCATTACTTGCATTCAGCATTACTATCATTATTATCATTGCCATAATTACGGTCTTTTCTAACCCTAATATTTTTTCCAGCTATTCTAGCGATCGCCCATTGGTTCTCGACCGGCGCCACCCTCTGACCCGAGTGCGAGTGTGCCAAGCCGTTTTCCAATTGACCGTCTATTACTATCCGTTCGTCGCGGGAAGAGAGGAGGGCCTTTAAGGGTGCCAACTGTCTTCTATTCAGCCAGAAGCTGACCGTCGGTGGCTGTCTGTTCAGTGCAGACCGGGAGAGGGCCCACTAGTACTGCGGGGGTTGGCGGACGTTCCAGTTGCAAGTGTTCAGGGCCGTTGGCAAGCGACCTGCTTTTGAACATTACCCTATTAGGTTTTAACCTGACGTCGCAGTCGACACGAGGGGCTGAGAGTCCCACTGTGTTCCGCCGGCATACGGTCACAATGTATTGCTTTTAAAGGTGACTTTGCCGTCTGGAGACTGTTAAATAAATTTAAAACCTTTATTGTAATCCAATGTTGCTTAATTTTTTAACGTTTATTTGGTTTAGCGGCAGAGATCGCTGTTTGTTGCGACTTTGTCAATTTTTAACAGTGTTTTAAAGCGTTTGGGTTTTCAATAAAACTTATTGCCTAATCTCTTTACCACACCTTCTCCATTCGTGACGACTTAATTCTAAGTAAACCTTGAGTTTTCGCCATAACATATAAGAAAAAATATTTTAACGTAAAATTTTTACGTGAACTTGGCAAAATTCCAATCGAGTCCACTCACACGTAGCATAGGTCCCAATAATGTTCTATTTTTGGTTTCATCAGTATTTATCAAATGGCTCGCCTATTTAGGCCTTGAGTAAGAAGTAAACTTATAAGATCGTGTCCTGTACCGTATTTTTGGGCCCTAATAGTTGACGGATGGGTATGCATCGACGACAGGCTGATATAGGGATGACGAGGTCGGGATCCTGAATAAGTCTGGTTTAGAATCATTCCTTAGGGAATCCAAAATGCATTTACCTAATCCTTATCGGTGATGCAGCAATAATTAAAACAGGTTATTAATGGCATGTGTTCACTACACGGGGCAACGCAGGAGCTGAGACCGGTGTCATGCGACCCGTGACTGGGAGTGGTGTGCGGTGGCGGGGCACCTGCTGGTATTCTTGCTCTGCTCACATTCTCTTCTCTTGTTGTTGTTGCTGCTGCTCATTTCTTTGTCTTATTTATTTACAATTATCATACTCTAATTATACATTGTTTTTTGCGTTTCTTTCTAAACATAATATAGATTCACATGACAGAAAGCTAAATTTTAGATAATGAAAATGAAACCAGGAAGCTGATGCAGTTGACACTGGCATGTTGATCTTGCAGGTGAAATCCCATGGGATAAAGAAAGCACATCATCTCGTTCATATAGCAGTTCTGATAATGGTGGTGACGGAGACAATATCGGTTTGGCTCCAGTTGAGACTCCTAACGGAGATGACAGTATTTCAACAGAAGTTTACGTCTCGAGTGCGGATGCGTGTTTCAATAGAGACACGGGCGACTTCTGGCAAATCACCGATACGAAATCCATACAGCACTGAACAAAACTTGCAAAGGGCTCTGAAACTTTTACTGTTGCTAATAAAGTTTTATAATAAGAAACAACGGAATTTACCGAAAAACAAGCACTTGCAATGATAGACCCGTTGTACCGTGTAGTGTGTGAATATGAATTAAAATTCGGGTGAATAGGGTTCCTAATAACTCCCACAATATCGGATGGTAGACAGTATGGGCCAGTGTCAAGTTTACGTCCCAATCGCAAATTACCAAAGATCAGAAGTCATTTGAAGTAGAAGATGAGCTTGCAAATTGTACGTTGTGTTTCCACGGTTCCTTAAACTTTTGGACGATGACCATCGACACCCCTTTAGACTTTCCTCTAGGCGGAGTCATCGGTTCCCTCGTGCTCAGTTTAATAGTTCTTCTCAAAGTTATAACAGATTTTGTCAGCCTTTTTCCATTCATTCGTGTGTAACGCATTGATTATGATTCATAATTCATTTTATGTTAGTGTACCGACATCAGCACACTATTGGTGTGTACATAAATGGATCATGCGTACGGTACCCCGAATACGCACATGAATTGTCCGTAAATAAAAAACACGCCGAATAAAACTTGTATGCAAAAATTACCGTTAAATTTCATTGCGATGAAATGTGCTCAATTGGAGCTTTCTAGTAAGACTGGCATTTATTGCTGAGAAAATTTCATAACCATAAAATTAGGTTCAAGCTTTTACTACACCATAATACCGCAATGACGCGTACAAGTACTCCTGAGATGCTGAGCATTACAGACACTCAACGCACTCTTTAATGTAAAGGTAGGTGTTGTGTTCCACACCTATTGTGTTCAGTGAGAGTGGAACCAGCAAACAAAACTAGAATTTCGCTTGAATAACATGAAATTACTTCAACTGAAATCATAAAATGCTTACCTTCGTGTTACATTTACAGGCACAGAAGGCCTATTATTTCGACTTGTGGCTGTATTTCCTTATCTGAGTTCCTAAATTTGAAATCGTCGGCCTAATTTGGACTTGTATAATTAATTTTCGAGGAGTAAATCCGCCATTAAGGTAATCCGAATATTACTTGTGACTCCACACACACTCTTTACTTCTACGTTTCATTTCACCTCTTCTGAAGCGCAGAAATGATTAGCTTTACATAAGACTGTATTTTTGCCTACCTAACGTCTCCTTCAAATATGGATATAATTTTACCGTTCAAAGCAGCGACTCAAGGTTATGATCGAAAATCATACCTTCAAGCTTCCCGCATTAATCTCACTGCAATATTTTATCTTGTCGACAACATCCCTACATTCTTCCATGGAAGTTTTTATATTTATAAGGCTGGCGCCTATTCAAAAATAAGTTTTATACACATAGTGGTGGCCAGTTGTGTTAACTTATGGAATATTTATGGAAATCGGTACTGTAATAACTGATGACTTCCGTTGAATCTTCTTGGAAGTTATTTGAGGGATAACTGACCTAAAATTGTTTACGCACGTATATAAGAGAGCGTTTCGGGGAATGTTGAAACCCGTAATTGTACAGCAGAAGTGCGGCGTTGAGGGCGAAATAAAGGCGAAAAGTAACTTGAACATATGTATTGGGAAGCGTCGGTCGGAGATGCTGCACGGCGCGGGGTCAAGCAAGACAGAGCGAGACGAAGATCAGAGGCAGCGGGATGGGCGCAGTAGCGGCCTTGGCTTCTGGTAATGAAGTTCACTCGGAACCGCATGGGGGAATTTGCCCCTGAGAATTTAACGAGGATGTTGGCTCAATATTTGAGAAACTGTTTTGTTGTGTGTCTTGTACGTGTCACGTTTCTTGTTCATGCATGAACACCATCAGTTAAAGAAAGCAATATTGATAGCACTTTACTAAGTAATTTATTCAGTAAATATAAACAAAACGCTAAAACCGATGAGAATTTTTGAAACAAATTTACGCATTTTCGCTAAATAGATTCGTAGTATTAGTAGGCACATCACAGGTACGACAATCAATGATACTCTGAGTAACAAAAAATGTGTTAATACTTGAAATTGGTAAGCAGTAACATCAATAGAATCCATGTTCATGCGCAGAAACGAATACGGCACAATCATAAGTAACACAGACTGAAATATTACGAGTACACAATCAATGCTATGAACATGACATCAACATCACCGGCAACCCATTTTTCTTGAGGCCATTTTGGAGATAGAGGGAGCTGGGTTCTCTGTGTTGATGAGGGTGGAGCACTCTTCTTTACACTTTTTGTTTGATAATTTCTGATTATGGAAAGTTGGATTCGCTTTTGAATGCTCACGGTAAGAGTAGACTCTCTTTTAGGTCAGAATTTCACGGTTTTTAAATGATAGAGGCACTTTGTCTCGGAGCAAAACAAGGAGCGGCCTCACTACACGAAGTCACTCAATTACAAAGGTTTTCCTGGTGTTGACTTGGGGCGTATGGAGAGCAATGCAAGCCCAACGTTATACTTTTACTCCTCATTCCTTTAAACTTTTGAATACATCTAAAATTTCCTTAGGCTTAAGATGTGGCAGAGTGTTAATAGAAAAGGTGAATGGGCAATAAAAAGGTGAAACTTATTTTGCCCAACATACAAATAGTAACCCAATAAATATTAATATTTCTAAGATCATCAGTATCTTAGATCTTTAATAATTATTAATCGTGTGATTGAAGTAAAGGTGTGATATTTAATAAAATTTATTCCTTCCAGTGTAGTATTAATGCAGTATGGGATTATGGTAATATTTTAAAATGTAATTAAGTTAGATTCCAAGTGGAAGTCCGACTCATCTGATAGATGATACAGTAACTGTGAGGAAAGTCGTGACAGCGTGTGTTAAAGTAGCATGTATTTTACCCTATATTTTGATAGTATTACTATTCGTTGAGTAATTAGATTAAACAGATTCCTTCAAACATAGGAGATAAGGCAAGAAAATGCAGCCGAAAGTTGAGGTTTTCGGACTTCTGTGCCTGGAAGTGTGGCACTATGGTGATTTTACGATTTAATTTGACTTGTTTTCCAATTAAGTAGGTAAAATTCTACTTTTGATTGCTCGTTACTCTCACACTGAACAACACAGTAGGTGTGTAACGAAACATCTGCCTTTACATTGAAGAGTGCGTAGAATATCTGTGAGGGTAAGCAGCTCAGGAGTACTGGCACGTGTCATTGTGGCATTAAGGTGTTATGAACGCTCTTAGTTATTTTTATTGTTTGTCACTTCCCCATAAAAAGTAATACATGATGAAAAAGCACCTACGTTCAGTTCATTACAACGGAATCCAACGGTAATTAACGAATGCGAGTTTTCCTCGGCTTGGACGGGCAACTCATGTGTGGGTCATCCGTGTGCGTATTCGGCTTACCGCATGCATTAATCCATGTGTGTACACAGTAATAGTGTGCGCATGTGTGTACACTCACATAAAGTAACTTACGAAAGATAATCAAACGTTATAATTGAAGGAGTAAGGAAGGGCACATAAATTTTGTTGGGTGCATTTATCACTTTGAGATGAACTATTAAACCGAGCACGAGGGAACCGATGACTCCGCCTAGAGGGTAGTCTAAAGTGGCGTCGTTAGTCATCGTGTAAAAGTTGAAGGAATCGTGGAAGCACAACATGCAATTTGCAAGCTCATCTTGTGCTTCAAATGACATCTGCTATTTGTTTATTTGTAATTTTGACATAGACCCATACTGACTCATATCCGATTTTGTGTCATGAACAATTCTTTTCAAAGCCCTAATTCAATCTCTTTTAATTCAGTTTGGATTTCGGCACCGGAATCTGCCAGACTTTGTCACGATTAACACCCGCATCTGCACTCGATACGCAATGTTCTTCGGCTGAAAATATCAAGGCCCTTTTAAAGTCTCAGCCCTCCGTTTCTTCGTGAGGTGACGCAACAAATTTACCTAATGTCCACAGCTAACAGTATCCTGTCAGGCTACCTCTCTTTTTATTATGAATTGGGAGGTGTGAATATAGATAAAAAGTTTAATAAGTTGATAAACCTCCACATAAATTTGACGAATATGGCTACATTTTACAAGTACTGATGACACAGCAATCATATTTTTAGTGGGTAATTCTTGTTCGCGAAGACTGAACTGACTTGAATCTTGCCATGTTTATGCGCAAACTTCCCATTCTAATTTCTCATGTGTTCAGCCCCACAAGAGTGTATAAGTGTCATTATGAGCAGTATCGCTGCATGGCATGTAAAAAACACGCTACCTACCCGTGAATCTCAGTAACATATCTGAGATTTAGAAATAGACATCACACACATGTTCAGAATGTCCCAGGTGAGTAAATACCTAACCGTTCGTTGTATACATGGGACAGATTAAACATGTTATTACGATTTTCTAACTATGATTTGACTTGATGGGAAATTTCAATTCTTTGATGTCTATTTTAAAGGATTTTATGGATGAATCCAATTCCTCAACTACCAAAAATGAAAAAAGTACAAATGAATTTTGAAAAAAGTTCTACAAAAAGCCCCAATTTGTTGATGAATTCATTGATCTCTGAAAACAGTTTATGCATCGCTCATAGAAGTTCAAATTTAATTCCATATGTTCAAAAAATCTACCCACTTTTTCTTCGTCGTTCCTGAATAAATTCTCCTGCCGTCATTTGGCATTCATATTCATTGAACTTTGCAATAGGAGCGTTCTTCAACTTTCATCAATTCTTTAAGTTATTTTGATATAATTTTTTTTTTCATCAATAAAAATATAGTCAAATTATACTCAAAGACCTTCATGAAAATTTAAACCATTGCTTTTTCTTGAACAATTAAAACAAGTTATATATACAATATATATATAACAATCTGGCGAGTGTTTATTTACTCCATGGAACATTGAAAACATGTGTGCGTTGTATCTATTTCTAAATCCCAGATATGTAACGGAGATNGACTAGTGACATGGGTATTACAATACTCGTGTGTGTGTATCATTTAAGTGTGTTAACTTTAAGAAATTTTAAAAACCAATGATGGTAATTTTTTACAATCTCTATTGGAAATAAACTGTATTTCTTTTCTTTCTTTTTCTTGTTACACGCATCATGTCCCGATCAACAGCAAATTCTTTTGTGCCAGTATTACCAGCGTAGTTTGTAAATGTTGTATGTTTGTTTTATGATAAAACATTTTATTCCCTTCGAGCTCATTATTTTGGCGTACTATGAAATATTTCATAACGAAAAAAAACGTTCTCCTCAATGTCGACCTCAAAATCTTTGACGCAAAATGATTTAACTATTGAAGGAACAATACCTAATCCTTTGTATTCCCCTCAGATGCTGCAGGACGTATTGACGTTTAGCATGCCATTCACTCCACTCTGGTGTGGAGTGCATGGTGGAACAAAAACAAACGGATTAGTAGAAGGCTGGCATAAGATTGTGAAACAGGACATACTACAAGGAAAACGAACTTCACCAGCAGAGTTCATTCGTACTATGCATACACAAGCGAAGGGTAGAGCGAAAGAAGCATCGCTCGATTACAAGAAACACAAGAAGACGGCGATGAATGAAGGCGAAGACGAGTATGTAGAGCGCTGGTCGGGACAGGGATCTCGGCCACAGTCTTTCACTGAGAAAGCTCGAGCAAAATTTAGTAAAATTCTGCATGGTCGACCCCAACATGCCCATGAAATTTTGAAACTTGAAAAAATTCGTGTTAGTAGAACCCTTTCGATATCTCCAAAAAAGAATATTGCAAAAAAAAGTGAAATTCTCCAATGACACGCAACATGAAAGCACTGCACAAAACCTGGCCCCTGTATTCTCTCTTGATAACCGAAGTAAATGCATTACAGAAAAACAAGGTTCTGATACCTGTCTTAGCACTCAGCAGGGAAAAATTGCAGTTGATCTCAAATCCGAGCCTCCTGATGCGAACAAAAAGGAAAAAAACATCTAACATTAAGTCTGAATCCTATACGGATAATGAAAACGAAAGAATTACAAAAGACCTCATATGTGTCGGGACTTGTGAATCGGAAGACAGAAGTACATCAAGCAAGATTTGGTGGCTCAAAGATTTGAACCTGACAACTCAAAACAAACAAAATATTATTCAAGCAACGAGTTGGCTTTCCAGTGACGAGATTGATGCCTTTTGTACTCTTATTACAAAAGAGAACCAACAGTACAGAATTCACTCCACCCTGGCGGTTTTCGAACCGAAGCCGCTGGGTTGTCACACAGAGCTGTTTGTGCAAATATTAAATACCTCGGATTTGCAATGTGCGGTAAAGGTCAGTAAAAAAGGTTACAAAAAAGCTAGTGACACCGGCAGTCATTGGATCGTCGTGACTAATGCATTGTGTCGCGACCGAGCTGAAGAAGGCATAGCGCGCGTCCAGTACCTGTGCTCTTTGAATTGTCCGCCAAGTCCTGGTGTGATAAAGTACTTGGAAAAATTATATGCGAACGTGAAGAACACACCAGAAATTCTCATCGAGTGTCTAGGAGTACAACATCAAATGAATGGAGCGAGTTGCGGTCCATTCTCACTGGCATTTTTGACGTCCGTGGTAAATGGAGAAATCCCGTGCCTCATCACTTATGTGCAGGAGGAAATGCGTTCCCATATAAAATGTTGTCTTGAAGAAAAGTATATAATCCCCTTCCCTTTTTTAGAAAAGCGAAAAATTTAACGATAAATGAGGGGAAAACAATTGAACTGCACGGACCGGAAGTTCTTACCTGTCGAACAATTAGCCTAGAAAAAAACTTGGATCTCTCGAATGTTGTAGGTTATTTCATATCTCACCTATGCGTAGAATCTTTTTAGCTATTTGTTACTCATTAATAATTTCAATTAAATATGGTGCCTCTATTTTATCCCATGTACCCAGGTCTGTCTGTTGTTTGTTAATGCGAATCCTGAGAGGATGAAAGAGTTGTTGCTCTAAAACTGTAGCTTGATTTTTATGAAAAGCTTGTTATAAGATCAGAAATTAACTCACTTTTCCATTTCCTAAGTCATTATCATTAATATCTTAGTTAGTTCTGTCGACAATTAAGAGCAGCGAAGCCGTCAGTTCAATGAAGAGGGGCGACGGTCATTTGCATTATTACCATTATTATCCTATTTTCTGTACGTGTGTTTTGATGTATGATTTTTTGTAGATGAAACTAAATCCTAGAGTCATGAAGATTAATGCTCCAATAATAGTTATCACTGAACCTTTAAGAAGCACTAACTACATATTTCACTAGCCAGATTACACATGCTTTCTGCTTCAAACGAGAATTATTACTACCTCAGTGAGCTTCACATGTTTCTGTTTCACATGATTGAAAATTAAATCATGAAAAGTATCCAAGCTAAGCAAACGTTTTTGGAAACAAATTTTATTGCCATCTATAAGATGAGTAAGCTCTGAAATTCATTGCGCAGGCTTAAGTTTGTACTTGTTTTTTGATGTGCGCGTTGTGCGACATTTAGTACAACTTTTTTTGACTAACCTTGTCTCTATTTATTCCAGTAGCGTTTTGTGACATAATTCTTTTAGAAAAATTGTAGAATTTCATAAAATACTGGTCCTTAATAAATATGGCGTAATTTGTAACCAAACATGTTTACGTGGCAGGAACTAAGGAGCCATATACAGTTGCAACTTTCTATTCTTAAGCATGGAATGAATCTACTTTGTTTATTGCAATAAAGGCATGGTGCGGCCCAAATTTTAGCCTCACTATTTACGGCCAGCTGATTTTTGGCAGTTGGTCTATTTAGTGGGGCTGGAAATACAGCCTACTCACTACACAAGAAGAAAACTGGATTTTAAATAGTTACAAGGACGCGCTTCGGAAAACGAGCGGCAGATATCAAAAAGGACACGCGATCAACCCGTCTCGGATGATGAAGAAATTATAATTTCGTCGATGATCCGTGCTATTTGAAGTTCGAAGGTGGAATAGTTTAGAAATTAGAGCCAGCGGAAAATGAGACTTATCGGCAGACCTTGCTGCCTGCCCCCCAGGAGGGCACGATAATTTTTATCTCCAGCCTTCCAAAGCAGTCACAAATTTCCTTCCTCCCTGAGAGGGATGTGAGAGACTCCCTCACTCTCTAGGAGGGGTCTTTTCCAACTAAGAACTTGAAACTAACATTCTATTTCTGCAGTAACGCTCTGAGGAAACCTGATAAAGCTATTCAAAACTTCAGAAATGACATTTTGAACCTCTTAAATATATACTAGGTTATTAGTTCTGATTGTATTTAACCCATTCGTTATCGTTATTTGCTCATTCTTGTATATTTTTAGCTCTCTTTAATTTCACCGATAATATCGACACTATCTATTTTTCGTTCATTCTCTCACATAAGTGAAAAATGATTTGAAATCACATACAGTGTTTATAACTGATGTCCCGCCGGGCGTTATACCAACTAATGGATTCATTTTTGTGTTCGCGACGAGTGTCGGTCTTTCTGTCACAAAATCAGCGTTGGACAGGTCCGTTTCTCTTCAAACAAACAAAATCAAGCAAACATCTGCATCTACGGATGCTTTATTTCCAATTAAGCCTGATACATATCACCTTGCACATTGGTTTTTCAAATGCCTTACAGCTGTGGTGCCCCCCTGAGTAGAGTGGGATATTATGCATTGAATTTTTCAACGTTACCCAACAGAGAAAACGGCCACCCAGAGCCGGGTGGCGATTTTGCTCATAGCAGACAACACATCATTCGTTTTTAAAATATCTCAAAGTAAGGAAAGTCCCACTCATCTGTGTGTATCACACTTATGTGCGATACCCACACATGGATGGGTATTGTAACACCCATGTCGCTTGTCGAAAAACATGATTGCGGACAATCTTCTCACCGTGGCACAGGCATCGGCATTCCATGTGGGCGTCGAGGGTTCGTATCCCGGCGCTGGCGCGGAGATTTTTTCCGTTAGGTCTAAAGATATAAAGCTTAGGCACAATACCCCACCCAATCCAGGTGTCGGAAATGGGCACCGGCTTTACGGGGGAAACCGTCATGGTGTTTTATAAATAGTGTTAGTTATAAGGCATTTGAAAAACCAATGCACAAGATCGTATGTATCAGGCTTGATTGGAAATCAAGCATCAAAAGATTCCGATTTTTGTTTTGTGCTGCTTAAAAATAAAACACGATTTCTATCACAATCTATATTTGAGAATACGGTTTCTGATGCACACTGGGAGTGAAATACGAGCTCTGTGACTTGCGATATAAGTTATTTGTTGCAAGGAAAACGTCTGGAACGAAATAATTCTCCGTCTAAGGCAGCGAGGTTGACATTCAGAAATATATTTTTTTACTATGCATGGACTGGTATTCCAATCAAGGAGTGAGGAGAACTTGTTTTACATCATGCAACGAAATTATGACATTTCCATGCTTATAATATTGCCACATAAAAGTCGACGTGACCAAAAAACATGGAAACTATAATTTTACAAGAGAGAAAAAAACTTCACCAAGAGCCGGGATTCGAAGGCACGATGCAGGTACAGGGCCGAAAACGACAAGGGTATGACCAGCACGTTGCAACAGCGCCTCATAACTAAGGGGACCGCAGCACCTGTCAGCGCGGATTTTTGGGCTAGGAGAACCTTGCTCTCTTTTATCCCCAGGGAGCGTATGAGAGTTTTATTATACTCTCTCCTTTGGAAAATGAATTGATGTTCAAAATAAAACCAATTTCAAATTTTTAGGTGGAATAGTTCAGAAATTACAACGCTGTCAAAATGAGCCTTACCGAGAAAATCGGCCGACAATTGATAGGGTAGGTAAACCTCGATCCATGCCTCCCCAGGAAGCGTATGAGACTTTTATTATACTCTCTCCTTTGGAGAATGAATTAATGTTTAAAATGAAACCAATTTCAAATTTTTAGGTGGAATAGTTAAGAAATTACAACGCTGGCAAAATGAGCCTTTTAGAGCAAATCGGCCGACTACTGAGGGGTCACGAGAGCGCCGCTGCCATCCCCCCACAGGGGCGTAAAAAATTTTTCAATTACATAAAAATGTTGTACTCGTCACCAGCATTAATTTGGTACTAATTTCAATATTGTACGTCTTTTAGTTCAGAAATTACCCTTTTGTCAGGGTAATTCGGGAAGGGTCTTTGATGGGTTCTCAAAAATGGCTAGCCGGTCTAGCCATTTTTGAAATCCGATATCAGATCCTTCGAAAGAACCTCTGAATTACCAGGACATATAATGTAATTTCTAAATTATAAGACGCATAACCTTGAAATCGGTACTAAATTAATTGTCGTGACGAGTACAACATTTTTATGTACTTGAAAATTTTTTTAAATCCCCGTGGGGGGCAGGGAGCGAGGCTCTCGTCAATAGTCAGCCAATTTTCTCGATTAACCTCATTTTGTGCCAACATTAATTTCTAAATTATTGCACTTACATGACATATTATCGAAATTTTTCAACCAAGTGAAATTATCGTTTTCAAAATGAGGAACGAAGAGCAAACATGCTCAAACGAAATCATACGTCAATATGCACCTTTTCTACTTCAAATTAATCCAAGTCAAGTTCAATTTAATTCCAGTCAAGTTCAAATTAATCCAACCCTAAGTTGAGGTAAAAATTGACATGGTCGCTCGTTAATTTCAGCCTTTATTGTGTTATTTATGTACCTCTTGGATGTGATGAACGAGACAATCGTTTTTCATTTCAGAAAGGAATGTATAAAATTTCCACCGGTACTGCAATCTAAAGTAAAGGTGTCTCAAAATGTACTAAGTATCCAGCATCAACAGGTAGATCGAGTGGGATTCAGATCTTTGAGCAACGTGAAAGATACAAGTCAATTATAAAAACTTCGAATCATACTAGGCCTACTCATAACAGTTGGTTCAAATTTCTACATTAATGGCAGTGTGTATCCATTCAAATATTTATGTTCAAATGGTAATTTTTTGTTCCACATAGTAGTATCGAGGATTTATTTACACTAAAATAGAGATTTATCTGCTTGAAATTCAACTTTATTACCCATAAGAGTTTGACTTTGACTAATATAAACTTGTGATGCATTAAAATGAACTAGACTTGGATTTTATCGAGTGAAAAAGGTGTCTTTGTTACATTTCAAATATGCGATTACATCAAACGTAATCACATTTATTTTTTAAATTATTTTTAATGTAGTGGTACTAAAGGCGGCACTGAAGGCCAGACAGGTTGGGCAATGGCTAATGATAATATTTATCATCATTGTATGTTTGCATTAGGGGAGTTATGCTGACTCTGCATGAAGCCCTTAAATTGTTTAGGTGTTTCTCCATCTCGTACAGCGGTCTCACACATCGGGATAACATTCCGGGGATAGTGTAGTTACGGCTGCTTTAGTGTATGGTTCAACTTGAAAGTTGAATCTGGAAAAGACTTCCGATTTCTAAGTTTATGTTGATATTTTGAGAACTGTAATATTGCCAGAGTAATCTTGGAACACAAAAAGACAACCTCGAATAGTGAAACATTTGAAATGAAACGTGGAATAGATTTTTTAAAAATGCTTCAAGACAATAGTGTTCAAAGTAAAGAGAAAATTTATGAGAAGCTAAGGGTGCAATTTCGTTATACACGATGTCGTAAAGAAAGGACACGATTTCAAAAGCTAGAAAAGGCGTGCCGCCAGTTCAATTTTCAAGTTCAGAGAATTCTACGTGTAAGTATTACCATCAAGATCTCATAATTTCATTTTTAACAATGGATGCAATTTCCTCTTTTTTTATCCATCTTTCCTTCCATTCATCTTTCTCTCTGTTTCCCTCTTGGTTTCTCTAACTTATTTGTGTGGAAGAAAGTATCAAAGCGCATAAAGGTTTGCGGGGAATGCCATTTGGGTCGCATGTATTAAGCTATATTGTATTCTCGCAAGTGAAACCTGTAATTTAGGTATTACGATTGATGTAAACGATCGCCATGAATTGTACTGCATGCAAGATAAATGTATAATTGAATTGGAAATCTCTTCGTTTCAAAAGTACGTACAATGCTGTGATATTGGCTGACCCATTTGCACTACGCAAAAAATCTATGTGCAAATCCTAAATACCTTGTATTCGCAACGTGCGGTAAAGGTCAGTAACCAAGGTCACAAAAGAGCAAGTGGCATAGGGAGTCATTGGATCGTCGTCACTAACGCATTGTGTCGTGACCGAGTTGAAGAAGGCGTAGCGCGCGTCAAGTACCTGTGCTCTTTGAATTGGGCGCCAAGTCCTGATGTGATAAAATACTTAGAAAAATTATACGCGAATGTGAAGAACATAAGAAAACTTTTAATTGAGTGTCTCGGAGTACAACACCAAATGGATGGAGCGAGTTGCGGTCCATTCTCACTGGCATTTTTGACGTCCGTGGTAAATGGAGAAATCCCCGTGCCTCGTCACTTACAGTACGTGAAGGAGAAAATGCGTTCCCATGTAAAATATTGTTTAGAAGAAAAATGTTTAAGCCCCTTCCCTTCGTTGAAAAAAGAGAAAAATTTCACTGTAAAAGAGGGGAAAACAATTGGACTGTTCGGACCGGAAATTATTCCTTGTCGAACAATTAGCCTTGAAAAATAACTTGGATCTCTCGAATACTGTAGGTTATTTCATTTACAAATGAAATTCCATCAAATGAGCTAGATTTGTCAAATTATGAATCAGAATTTATATTTATGGGCTAAGGAATATCAAATTATCAAGTTGCAAGTTGATCCATCAGTGTCTCGTGAATACAAACTGCTTCACGAGCATCTAAAAAGCACAAACTGTTAGAGAATGTAAGGCAAAGGAAAAATTTTCACTTCAGATCGCAAATCTCTGTCCCTTTCCCTGCAAAGTGCAGTTGATTATGAAACCATAATTAGGTTCATATGTCACCTATGTGTAGAATATTTTTACCTATTTGCTACTCATAAATAATATCAATTTATTACGGTGCCTCTATTTTATCCCATGTACCCATATCTGTCTGTTATTAATGAGAATACTGAGAGGATGAAAAAGTTGTTGCTCTGAAACTGTAACTTGATTTTCATGGAAACCCTGTTATAAGATAAAAAAATTAACTCACTTATACATTGTCGCAAATCCAGCCTTGCTCCTTACTAAAGTCCCATGCAAGACAGTCCATATCTTGCATAATTAGGGACTAGGTCTTCATTTATATCAAAACTGGCCTAAAAAGTAAGAAACGCTAACTATTTATGACAAGCGGGGCAATGGTGGGAGTGCTTCACTTTCCTGGCGACCTTAATAACTTTGAACATGCATAAAATGTTCGTTTGTCTTTACGAGCGAATCCGAAGCCTCAGCTACGGATCCGAGCGAAGTTGAGGAGGGTGCCTTCGCGGGTTGCTTCCTCAGATGAAGATAATACGTGGTCCGGGGCGCATGTCTACAATGTGCTCTGACCTATACCGGCCCCGCATCAGGGAAACTTAATCCTTGACAGCCGGCTTTTTGTGGAGAAATGTTCACCGGAACATAATCTTCGAATGACATTTCGAGGTGAGCATTCTCTTTAGCTATTGTCCTACTTGTCATGAATTTTTGTTATAGCAGCGTGTACTGACCCCGTTCTGGGTGTCAGCTAAAGACTATGTTTCCTGTGCCAGTTAGTTCTGGAAGTTTTCGCCGCTGAAGCGGGTAGGCGAGACAACATTCCCTAAGTCATTATAATTTATAGCTTAATTATTTCTGTCGACAATTAAGAGCAGCGAAGCCGTCAGTTCAATGAAGCAGGCCGACGGTTATTTGCATTATTACCATTTTTATCCTATTATCTGTACTTGTGTTTTTATAAATGATTTTTGGTCGAAGAAACTAAATCCTAGAGTCATGAAGATTAATGCTCTGATAAAATTTAGCACTGAACCTTTAATAAGGACTAACTATAATACATATTTCACTTGCCAGATTAAACATGCTGATTGCTTCAAACGAGAATTATCGCTAGCCCCAGTGAGCTTCACATGTTTCTGTTTCACTTGACTGTAAATAGAAAATGAAAAATATCCAAGCTAAGCATAGGTTTTTGGAAACAAATTTTATTGCCATCTATAAGATGAGCAATCTCTGAAAGTCCTTGTGAAGCCTTGTGTACTTGTTTCTTGATGTGCGCGTTGTGCTATGTTTGGTATAACTCATTTTTGACTAACCTTGTCTCTATCTATTCAAGTAGCGTTTTGTGACATAATTCTTTTAGAAAGATTGTAGAATTTCATAAAATACTGGCCCTTAATAAACATGGCGTAATTTGTAACCAAACATGTTTCCGTTGCAGGATCTGAGGAGTCATAGACAGTTGCAACTTTCTATTCTTAAGCATGAAATGAATCTACTCTGTTTGTTACAATAAAGGCACTGTGCGGCCCAAAGTTTAGCCTCACTATAACAGCCAGCTGATTTTTGGCAGTTGGCCTACATATTGGGGCTGGAAATACAGCCTACTCACTACACGAGAAGAAAACTGGATTTTAAACAGTTAATTACAACGACGGGCTCCGGAGAACGAGCAGCAGATATCAAAAAGGACACGCGATCAACTCGTCTCGGATAATGAAGAAATCATAATTTCGTCGATGACCCGTGCTATTTGAAGTTCGTAAGTGCAATAGTTTAGAAATTAATGTTGACACAAAATGAGGTTAATCGAGAAAATCGAGGGAACCTCTATCCATGCCTCACCAGGAAACGAATGAGAGTTTTATTTTACACTCCGGCATGGATAATGAATTGATCTTTAAACTGAAAGCAATTTCCAATTTTTAGGTGCAATAGTTTAGGAATTACAATGCGTTCAAAATTAGCCTTTTACAGAAAATCGGCCGAACATTGAGAGGGTCGGAAAGCCTTTATCCATGCCTCCCCAGGACGCGTATGAGAGTTTTACTATACACTCAACCTTAGAGAATGAATCGATGTTTAAAATGAAAGCAATTTCAAATTTTTAAGTGCGATAGTTTAGAAATTATAACGCACGTAAACTGAGCTTTGAAGAGAAAATCGGCTTACTATAGAGGGGCCACGAAAGCCCCGCTTCCTGCCCCCCACAGGGGCGTAAAAATTTTGTAATAACATAAAAATGTTGTACTCATCGCGAGCGTTAATATGGTACTAATTTCAAGATTGTACGTCTTAAAGTTCAGAAATTACCCTATTTGTCAGGGTAATTCGGGAAGGGTCTTAGATATGTTCTCAAAAACGGCGAGCTGGTAGCCTAAAGGGTAGCATAAGGGATTTTGACCTTTTTTCGTCCGATTCGCTTGAAAATTGGTCAGTATATGTATTTTTTGAGAGTAAACCTTTTTTACTCCGTTTATTTTTTTGATTTAAGCCTTATTTTTTTTTAATAAAAATGAGTTTTTTGATACATTTTTATGTATATTTCAAGACGTATCTCCTCATTGAATTTTGATGCTAGAACAAAACCAAAGACAGTTTTAGAATCCTTGGAACATTTCTAACAAAGTTATTTAATTCAATTTTAACATTATGAGAAAAAAGTTTTGTGATATGCGAAACTTTATAATAACATTTCAAACAATTGTTATTATAAAGTTTCGCATATCACAAAAAAAACTTTTTCAAAATGTTAAAATTGAATTGAATAACTTTGTTAGAAATGTTCCAAGGATTCTAAAACTGTCTTTGGTTTTGTTCTAGCATCAAAACTCAATGAGGAGATACAATTTGAATGGTATAAATGTATTATCATTCAGGAGAGCCCAAAAACAAAATATACTGTTGAATTGCAATATCACACACAATTTATGTATATGAATGCAGTTTCTTTGATCTATTTTTATGTGCAAATAATGTGCAATATTTTCTTTGTAATATTTCAATGTAACATAAGAAATATTGTGCATAAAAACAAATAGAAATATATTTTATTTGAGTACTCATCATGTAGCTCACTTATATAGGTCCGGGATTTTCAACTTTTGTCATCCGATTCGCTTGAAAATTGGTCAGTATATGTATTTTTTTAAAGTAAACCTGTTTTACTTATACCATTTTTTCGATTTAGGCCGTATTTTTTTATTTTTTTAATGAAAATGAGTTTTTTCATACATTTATGTATATTTCAAGACGTATCAACTCATTGAATTTTGATGCTAGAACAAAACCAAAGACAGTTTTAGAATCCTTGGAACATTTCTAACAAAGTTATATATAGTTGCATTCAAATTTGACAGAACCAAAAAATTTATATGGATCCAAACCCAAGAATAATCGTTTGAAATGTTATAAAGTTTCGCACATCACAAAAATTTTTTTTCAAAATGTTCAAATTGAAATAAATAATTTTGTTAGAAATTTTCCAAGGATTCTAAAACTGTCTTTGGTTTTGTTCTAGCATCAAAATTCAATGAGTAGTTACGATTTAAATGGATCCTTCTCCGACAAAAAAAACACACTAAATTTTTTATGATTTTGGCCCCCTTTTGGACCCCCCTGGGGCGTTCTGGTGTCCGGAGCGCCATAATATATCATGGCACAATAACCCATACCCTAAGGATCCTTTTTCCACGATACAAAGAAACATTCTCAATTTTTTACGATTTTGGCCCCCTTTTGGACCCCCTAGGGGGGTTCTGGTGTCCGTAGCGCCATAATATTTCATGGTACAATAACCCATACCATAAGGATCCTTTTTCGACAAAAAAAATTTGAGTCAGGGGTGCCGCGGGGGCCCAATTTGGCCTCAGATGGTACCCTTGACCACTAATCTAGGAGGACCCTTGGTCTCCATGCGCTGTTGACGGTACCAAGTTTAGAGAGAAACTAGCTGCGAGGCCTCACGACAGACACGACTCGCAGTGTTGCCGCAAAGATGTCTCTAACTATTAATTTAGATTTTGCACTATATTACACTTAGTTTCAGGTCTCTGTTGTAAAATAGGTTGCCCAGGCGCCTAAAATATTTTAACCGTAAAAGGACTTTTGTGAAGCTGATCATCCTTGGCTTGAGTTAATTAATATTCAACTTGCATAAAGGCGCTCCTTTCGTAAGTGCACTGTTGATTTTGTATTTCTACGTCGAGTTTTGAAATAAACCTTAAACTTGAACTTGAAAGTGAGGGCCGACAGTGTCGGGGCCCTTGTAACGGTCTACAATTCTCTTCGCAATACTCACAATATTCACACACAGAATTCAGTGCCTGTGTACCAGATTTGTCCAATAGACTACTCATGATCCACCAATCCTTATCACAAGCTATCATTGACGACATCACTGGGGTATACAGTACGTCAAAAACCACCCTCAGGCATGGTGGGTCACTACAGCTTGCTCTATGCTCTACATGACTAGGCACGTACAAGAAAAATTTTAATAGCATCAATAAAATTATAATCAAATTACACTCCTGATCCAATCTTGGAAGACAGCTTGGACCACAGTCATCTTCAGCACATCTGGTACACCACTCCTTTTTTCCATACTGCTGAAATACCATATTCATGAAACTATCTCTCTCTCTTGCTCATATCTACTACATCCCAGCAGACAATGTTTAATTGTTACCTTCACGCCCTATCAAACTGACGACATGATCTATTATTATTCCCATTCCACCTCCACGTGTGTCTATTCACACCCAATTCCTTAACCTAATAGCAAACAAGAGTTGGTTTCCAAAACTACCATCAGAGAACATCTCACATTTAGGCGCTTTCGCATGTATCGGGTTAGCGTGGGCTTTCGCGTCATGCTAAGCATCCACTTATTCAATCCAAACTCTTTTTTTCGCCTCTCAATCTCATTTTTCCACCTTTTGCAGTCCCATTCTGGTCCTTCACCTCCAACATTCATTAAAAACCAGTCATCCACAGGTCTTCCAATTCTAATAAGAATTGTCTTTTACATACCTAAATTCATAGCATGCCCCAATATATTTTCTCCCATTGGCTTACACTCTGATTCCATTCAAGTATTTGCTTTATCCACCTGCTATTTTGTATTCTCTCAATTCTCACCTCATAATTCAACACATCTTTTATCATTCGTTCTGAAAAATAGGTGATATGATTCATCATATCTGACGTCCAGGAAAATTTTTGTGCTATGGATTATGTTGAATGTTACGACTGGCCCTCGTATTCCCTTCGAATCTCCAAGAAGAACTGCGTCGGTCATCATATTTGAAGAGATATTTCATCGCGAGTTACCTACAGATGAAAAGTACGCCCACTCTACCAAGAATCTTCTAGAAGCCCGACATCTGAACAAGCCTCCACGATACAGCCATCGTACCGACCATGTTACAACATCGTTTCTTTCAGCGATAGCCCGAGGTTGCTATTTACTACCATTCAATTTATCCTTAATCTGTAATTCTTCTATTTATAGGAATATTTCTTATACTTTAGTAAATATTTCATCATGGGAACTCATATAGGGATTATTGATTCAATTAGGCATATTTCCATATGCGTTAGAATGAATTTCATATTTCGATAAAACATCGTTCATTCGAGATCGCACATGGGTGGCTGCGCGTAGCAAGCGACGCTGAGGAAACGCGTGGCAGTGAAGCGGGGAACACCATCAAAGCGACAAGTGTGTTTGAGGCCTCTCTGCCTTTCGCCCAAATGGGGCGCAGGCTAACTTACTCTTTGTCAATATAGAGTAAATACTTCCGAGTGCAACGCTAACGCAGTCTCAGTGGGAAGGCCATTCCATCTCCGTGTTTGAGTACCAATAACCGACTTAATATCAACGGCGCTTCAATGTACCTAAATACCTGGTACCTACGTACCTGGCTGTGATCCCAGAATGGCACCCCTGGCATTCCACCATCTCGACATCCGAGGGACCTCACATCTCTCCCTATAAGATGAGTTTCTCATTTCATAATTAGCTTCGCATTGTTAACCAAAACCGAGAATGTCCTCAGATTATAGATTAATGTAGGTCTATTTCGATTTATCAAGCGATATCTTGTGTTAAACCCATAATGTAACAGGAACAATTATTCATTAGGATTGTAATGCGCGTTTAATTGATTCTTTATAAGTAAATCTTCATCTTGGTTACAAGTGTATCAATACCTGTATTCTGGAAAGTTGAGAAAAGGCACAAAAGGCATGGAAAAGCGCTACCTAATAAAATCAATTATCGTTCATTCATTTTGATATTATAAATATTCAATTTCCCTTATTCTAAGGGTGGTGGCGGCGTAGCAGTAGCTACCTGTAAATTAAAATCATGGCGAGGACATAAGTCACGCCTCATTAATAAAATATATTATGGTGATATACACCACATTTCACGACGAAAGAAATAAATTGCAGCTCAAATAGAGCATCTCAGCGGGGGATCCACGTAGTTCACAACGAAATCCTGGCAACGATGAAGGATCACGACATAAATGGTGGCTGAGCGGTGATGGATATTTATTATTTTTAATCGTAAAAGTATAAAATTCCCTTATACACTGCCTCCGTATAAAAACATTTATACTTCACTATAAAAAAAACCGCTCTTGCTTAAAATAACTTTATGTAAATCAAGTTAGCCATGCCTAAAAAAAAAGAACTGTCTCAACTTTTCTAAACACAGGTTATTCATAAATTGTAAAATGTCCTGCCGATCTACGAATAACAGTGTAAACTTTCAAAGCCGGCCACACCCGCGCACAACTTGAGCTTTGGCGGGCTAAGCCACCGGACTTAAAATAGCGACGTCCATGAAGCCAGCCAGAATGCTGCACAAGAACGGTTTACTTGATGCGAGATTAACATTTCACTCTCACAAGCTTGTGTAGATTAGGATTGCTTATCTGTAAGAATTAGTTTATAATCCATGTCGAACAAAATTTAATTTTGCGTATGATGTATAAGAAAATTTAGCTGTATTTTTCAACAACTGTGAATTAAGAAATATTATGCAACGTTTATTTGTGAACCTATTTTAAAGCGAGATGTGTATTGTTTGTAAGAAAAAAAAATTACTTCAACATTTAGACATTTGTATTCACCACAACGTTAATCTTCTTAAAAAAATTTTATGCTGCGTAATTTAATGAACGAACGTTAAACCCGATGAAATTTCATCTGAAATCGAGTTGTAATTTGTAATTGACGATGATCATATTTTCACCCATTAATTCCACGAATATTATTGAATTCGCTAATTGATTTTCTTATGTCAAAATTAACATTTCGATAGGATGTTTAGATTTAAGGTAATTTTAGCAATTATCCCGTGCAATTTCCTGAGCTTTTTGCGTCAAATTTGTCTTAAAATGTTCAATCTGATTTAAATTCTTAAACATTTAATTTGTGTTCAAAATCATGTATTAATCAATAATTAAATTTTGCGTTCAAATATTGTAAACGACTGAGAGATATTAATTGAGTTGCAATGTGAAGCTGAATGACTTGAGACGCTCAGAGAAAAGTACCGGGAAACGATATAAGAAATCAAAAATAGATCCTCATGACTCCGGGTGTTTCAGAATCGCTGCTGTCCGTGCCTGCAACAGCATCATAAAAAGGCGCTGGCGCTGTGGGCGAGGCCAAGCCCGAACCTTGACGCAGTGCTTCACTAGACGCTACCCGCGACGTCTGAGGCGTTGAATGGTCGCCACCTGGATATTGACAACGCCTTGTACAACGACGTACTTCAACGACGTGCCCGGCAGACGGCTACGTAACCCACATACACGCACATTCACGCATACACACGCTGACATGAACGCACCCACGCGTACGCACAGACACGCTCGTGAGCACATACACGCACATCACGGGCGTCTGCGTGAACGCACATGTCAACACTCCGAGAGCTTCAGACTTCAGAGGCCTGCTACGCTTCCCCTCTACCATACCCTCCTTCACGATCACACAGTCTCACCGAGACCAGCCGTACACATCCAGACGAATACGCCCACTCGTGTACGTATCTACGCCCTCACACAAACGAACACACCCACACACACACATGTGAGCCATGCTTGAGCTTCAGGCGACTCGTAACACAACTTCGAAGGAGAATTCTTCAGTCGTCCCGGAATGAATCCCGCATAGAAAACGCGGCGCACCACTGGAGCAGAAACTACAACACTGGCATCTGATTGGCTTGTGTTGGATATTGACACTGGCATCTGATTGGCTTGTGATGGATATTGACACTGGCATCTGATTGGCTTGTGATGGATATTGACACTGATTGATTGATCGACAAAGCAGCAGCACAACGACGCAATAAAATGAAAAGTGAATCTACAACGCTTCTAGTCTGCGGATGAAAACTAGGGACCTATCTAAGGTGCCCAACTAAACCTCTTCATATAAAGCCTCATGAAGCATTAGCTTTGAAATGCACGCAGAGAGAGAACGTAATACAGCTCCTGCAACCGCATGGAGATGTATAGGGAGTTCTTTAGCTCTCAGAGGGGTTTTTTACCTCTCAGGTTATTCCTAGGATAACCTCTTCAACAGCGAGAGATGAGTTCGCTCTGAGATGTAGGCAACGATAATCCGCCGAGGATTTACTGCACTCAGACCTTTACAGGGACACATCGTTTCAGCGCCTGCTATTTGACAAATCTCGTTCGTTATCTGTTCTTCTCTTCTAGCAAGTTACGCCCGGGTTCGAGAGATAAACGACTCAACTCAAGTAACAGCACGTGAGAGCCTCTGGGGATGGTAATAAAAGATACTCGACCATGAGGTCGAGTCACGTTCGAAAAGGCCAGGAGAATTGATATGATTCATCATATCTGACGTTCAGGAAAATTTTTGTGCTATGGATTACGTTGAATGTTACGACTGGCCCTCATATTCACTTTGAATCTCCAAGAAGAACTGCGTCGGTCATCATATTTGAAGAGATATTTCATCGCGAGTTACCTACAGATGAAAAGTACGCCCACTCTACCAAGAATCTTCTAGAAGCCCGACATCTGAACAAGCCTCCACGATACAGCCATCGTACCGACCATGTTACAACATCGTTTCTTTCAGCGATAGCCCGAGGTTGCCATTTACTACCATTCAATTTATCCTTAATCTGTAATTCTTCTATTTATAGGAATATTTCTTATATTTTAGTAAGTATTTCATCATGGGAACTCATATAGGGATTATTGATTCAATTAGGCATATTTCCATATGCGTTAGAATGAATTTCATATTTCGATAAAACATCGTTCATTCGAGATCGCACAAGGGTGGCTGCGCGTAGCAAGCGACGCTGAGGGAACGCGGGGCAGTGAAGCGGGGAACACCATCAAAGCGACAAGTGTGTTTGAGGCCTCTCTGCCTTTCACCCAACTGGGGCGCAGGCTATCTTACTCTTTGTCAATATAGAGTAAATACGGCCGAGTGCAAAGCTAACGCAGTCTCAGTGAGAAGGCCATTCCATCTCCGTGTTTGAGTACCAATAACCGACTTAATATCAACGGCGCTTCAATGTACCTAAATACCTGGTACCTACGCACCTGGCTGTGATCCCAGAATGGCACCCCTGGCATTCCACCATCTCGACATCCGAGGGACCTCACATCTCTCCCTATAAGATGAGTTTTTCATTTCATGATTAGCTTCGCATTGTTAACCAAAACCGAGAATGTCCTCAGATCGTAGATTAATGTAGGTCTATTTCGATATATCAAGCGATATCTTGTGTTAATACCATCATGTAACAGGAACAATTATTCATTAGGATTGTAATGCGCGTTTAATTGATTCTTTATAAGTAAATCTTCATCTTGGTTACAAGTGTATTAATTCCTGTGTTCTGGAAAGTTGAGAAAAGACACAAAAGGCATGGAAAAGCGTTACCTAATAAAATCAATTATCAGTTCATTCATTTTGATATTATAAATATTCAATTTCCCTTATTCTAAGGGTGGTGGCGGCGTAGCAGTAGCTACCTGTAAATTAAAATCATGGCGAGGACATAAGTCACGCCTTATTAATAAAATATATTATAGTGATATACACCACAAATCACGACGAAAAAAATAAATTGCAGCTCAAATAGAGCATCTCAGCGGAGGATCCACGTAGTTCACAACGAAATCCTGGCAACGATGAATAATCACGACATAGGCTCCACCCTAGGTCACCTCTAATTACTTCTGTAGCTGTCCATTTTGGAGCTCCCAATGATAGGCGTCCAACCATATTTTATGTCAAACCCAGTTTTTCATGGGCACTTTTATTTCAGGCTAGAGCAATCATACCATACATGACACTAGGTACAGCAACGTATTTCCACATTCCTCTCACACATTCTACCACGTTAATGTGGAACCCACCACGAAGACTGAGCGTTAAGCCTGCGTAGCACAGTTCATAATAAGAAAAAACACAGTTTATTTCCAATAAACATGGTACAAAAAAAATGGTACATCATTGGTTTCTAAATATCTTAAAGTAAATACACTTATTTGATACCAAACATGAGTATTGTAATCTCCATGTCACTAATCGAATACAAATGATTGAGGGCAATGTATTCCTAATGTTGCTTAATCTAGATTTATTGAAATATGTAACTCCAATTATAAGAGACAACACGATTTCATTGATGGTACATTTTATTTGTGGGGTGAAAACACTTTTGACAGTTTACATGTACAAGACATAAGTCTTTGAATTTCTTGACATCAGGAAATATTATAACAATTACTTGTTTCGGCAGATTTTCAAAAATATCATTCCAGCAAGCATGAAAAAAATACAATCATGAGAATTACGAAAATTGCAAGTTTTGTTTTTCTAATCAAAAAATTGTAACATAACGGTCATTACTTTATAGGCATCTAATTTAAACATAAATGGGTAATCACACAACAAATTTATATTTTTTCCCGTGTATGCTTTACAATAATAAAGAGATGACGAGTTGGGTAATGTTACAAGTTGAGAGTGAACAGAAAAAAAGACCGGTACCTCTAGTTCAAATGCTAGTTGCTAGTTTAGTACACACATATGTGCATATATACATGTACTTATATACACATATACATGCAGGTACAAACTCACGTACTTACACACCTAACACGCATACATACACAAATACACAACTATGCATCGAGGCAATGATGATACATTTGCGTTCAACAAAAATGCTGTGCGATGTACTGAGGTATAGGATAATGAGCAAAGGAGGTTGGTAACTACTTTTTCAGTGTGTGTTGCAGCTTGCAATTTCTAATTAAATATTAAATATTGTAACGATTCCTGATCAAACATTTTAACAAAAAGATCATTGGTCGGTTAGCATCTTATTTATCATATATGGGTGATCACACAAAAAATACATAATTAATTTATAAATGCTTTACAAAAAAGAAATAAAATGCTGTGTTAGGTAGTGACACATACACCCATGTACGCACACATAGCGTGCACACGTACACAATATACAAGGGTAAGCATGCGTGCAAATATCAGCGTAAACTAGTCAACATATCCTAGTATTCCAAGCGAGGGACTCTGAGAAAATATCTTTTATCACGCCATGAATTTTATGATATTTCCGTACTAATAATAGTGGCACAAAACAATCTACCTGAGTCAGAAACATGAAAACGATTGTTCTACAACGGTTCCCAAGTACAGCTTAATTGTAGAAATACGTGAGATCAACCAACTAGGTGCGGTTGTTGTAATATACTCTCGAGCGTAAATGATTTGATAATTTGCACTACACAAGCCTAACAAGAGCATTTTTGGATGTGAAGAAGAAAGAAAACATGAATGTCCTATAAGTGTTTCAAATTAGAAAAAATCACATTATTTTAGAAATATGGTGCAGAATATCTGCAATTGATAAACATACATAGCTACCATGACGATCTAGCTTGATGCTTGCACAAAAACGGAGAGGAAAGACATAAAAATGTCTCCTGTGGGTGGTTTATTTCGGTGGAATAAAGCTTGTTAATTCATGAAAGCAATAAAGATACTGAACTTTGTGGGTTGAAAACAAGACATTTTACATGTACATGACAAATAAGCCTCGGATTGCTTTACAATAATAAAATGAAATGACGTAATGGGTTGTGTTAGAAGTTGAGAGTGAAAAAAGGGCGGTATTTATAGTTTATATGCTAGTTGCTAGTCCTATGCATGCAGGTAAATGTGCACATATGAACACCCATATGCACACATACACCCATATAAGTACACACATATCGCATGTTTGCAAATCCCAGCGTGTAGGCGATCACATCATAATACCTTCGCATTCTTCAAAACTGTTGTGTAATGTGTTGAATTATGAAACAATGAGCAAGGGAGATTATTCAGCAATGGAGATGCTGAGCAAATGAGATTCCTAAATACTTATTCAGTATGTTCTATGACTAAAAATTATTGTTGAGACTCAAGATGACGAGTTATTTTGGTTTTAAATTCTCTCAGCCTTTGAGGGCTTTAAATACTCAGGGGTAGTTTGTTCCACAGTAAGGCACCTGATATTGACAGAGCCTTCTGCCTTAGGTGAAATGAGCGATAGTGGACTAAGACATTATTGTTTCTGTTCGGCTTTTGGTTGGTTACAGTGGGTGGATGGAAACGCACTATCTCAACATTGCTCTGAGGAAGAAATAACGAGGAAGAAAAACGTATTGGGCCCTCTGCATGAGAAGCTTTTCTTAAAAAGGAGTCCAGCCAAGTTTATTAAGGAGAGAGGGTTACGTGATCACTTCTTTTGAAATTACTGTTGCATACCACCTTAGCTGCGATATTCATGCACTTCTATAAATCCCTTTGAAGGTATTCAGGAAGTCTCCCCACACAAGGCTGCGATAACACCAGGGATTGAATAGCCAATAATCTGGATTTTTCGTCTAGCACACTCTTCATACGATGAAAAAGCATTAAAGTTCCGTAAATTTTGTTGCAAGTATTCAGCAACGTGAGATTTGAAGTACATGTTTCTATCGAACCAGATACCTAGATTTTTAACTTTTTCTGGTGCATTAATTTGATCAGGTCCTACTGTAAGAGTAAAATCTGAAGTTTTTTGATTGCATCTTTAGATCCGAAAATAATGCACTGCGTTTTACTAGCATTTCATTTGAGACCATTTCGATCGTACCATGATTTCAGGCTAGTCAGTATTGTTCCGGCTTTAATTCGCGTCTGTGGTATTTCCGATCCAGAACTTGTTATTGCAATTTGAACATCACCTGCATACATTGAGATCCGTGTGTTAGAAGGAATTGGAGGGAAATCATTAATGAAAATAGAAAACAGCAGCGGACCAAGAATGGATCCTTGGTGAACATCAAAATTGTTTTAAATGAATGGGAACAATTTGTTTTCTAAGTGGACTGCATGAGATCGATTTGACAAATAACTTTCAAACCATTGCGTGTCTACTCCTAAGTTCAATATTTTTCGTGTAAGTCTATCATGTTCGACGCTATCGAACGCTTTAGAGAGATCGAGTAGCAGCAAGAGTGTTGCATTCTTGTGATCGATTTCACTGAATATTTTTTCAGAGATATTGAGCAGAGCGTCTTGAGTGCTATTGTTTCTTCTATGGGGTATTAATTTCGGTGGAGTCAATTTGACTCGTCCAGGTGAAAGGACAGTTGATTTGTCACCACTTTCTCCAATATTTTAGACATGACAGGTAAAAAACTGATGAGCCTGTAGTTTGATGCTGTATTTAGGTCATTATTTTTGTGCAGCGATCTAATAATAGAGTGTTTCCATTGGTTTGGAAACGTGTTGGTTGCTATTGATGTATTAATTATTAGTCGAATCCATGGTGCTGTGACTGGGAAACTGTCTTTGATGTATTGAAGACTGATACCATCATGTCCAACTACCTTTGTGTTTTTTGGCGAGGATAAGATATTTCTTAACTCCGGTAAATCGACAGGACGTGGTCTCCACCTGATATCAGCCCTCGAGGGTGCAGTGGGGCATCAATTTTCAATTGACGGTTCATTTGGATTGGTACACACCTCACTGAAAACTTGAGCCTCTTCTTTTGTAAAGAATGTGTTGAAATCCGTCGCTGTTGTCAAGGGATTTTTAAAATTACTTATTCAGTCTAAATTTTTAAATGGGGCTACTTCACTAATGATTTCCCAAGTTCGTTTCGGGTTATTTTTAGCCGTTAATAGTTCCTGGTGGAAGTGATTTTGTTTCGCTTCAGTGATTTTCTTTCGAAGAATTTATTCATGTTCTTAATATCTCTTGTATAAGGCACTGTTTGATCTATTGTTTTTGTACTCTCACAAGTTAGTTTTCTTTATTCTGCTCATCTCTTTAATTTCGTCAGTAATCCAAACAGTGCATTTTGGCTTGTTTTTTCTGAGTGACGTAAGGTGCTCATTCGTCGAGAGCTGCTGTGAAGTTCTCGTTGAAGATAGACACCTGAATGCCAACATCGTCAGATTGCATCATATTGGGGAATTCGGTGGACCTATTGAGTAATTTTTTGTATAGTTCCGCTGGATAGTGCCTTTTCAAGCGATAAGTCATTAAGCGATATTTTTGTCTTTCCCTTGCTATATTAATTTTACATTCTATAAGTGATGATCTGAAATAGAAGGTGATATTACTGTACTAAGTATTGCGGTAGGATCATTTGTGATTGCTAGATCGAGAAAAGTTTTAGAGACCTTAGTGATGCGAGTCGGTTCTTTGACCATTTGTGATAGGCTTAGTCTACACAACCGTTTGCTTAGCTGGTTGTTTTTTTTCCGTTAAGTCGACATTAAAATCTCCGAAAGCAAGGAATGCCTTTTTTTCCTGAGTGATTTCGCTGAATGTTTCCTCAGTGAAATCTAGTGTTAGACTTAAGGGCCGTTTACACTAGGAGACATTTCGGACGTGAGGCGCGACACGTGTATACGAGGCTCACCACTGAGGCTCATATTTGTGTGTGTTTATACGAAGTTCCATATTCACCACTGTTGCTACGAGGCTCTTGAGTTTCGCGCATTACGTATTCGATTAGAGCGAGATAGGAATTTCGTTTACACACACACACATATATGAGCCTCAGTGGAGAGCCGCGTATACATGTGTCGCGCCTCACGGCAGAAATGTCCCCTAGTGTAAACGGCCCTTTAGGGAAGACGCTGGGTGCCGGAATAGGCTGCCAATGATTATGGATTTATGTATATTTATTTGTGCTTCTAACCAAACCATTTCAATGCCTTCACAAACCTTGTTCGCGAGAAGTGAAAATGTTGAGTATGTTTCTTTCACAAAAATACAAGATTCACTACCTCGGCTGGTTTTAGCGCCATCGTAGCGATATAACTTGGATTCAGGAATGTTTTAAAAATGAACTTTATGTTGATGAGTCAAACTTTGTTTCGGAAACACATAAAATGGCAAATTCGTCAGTGACCAACATTACTCTGATCTCATCCAATTTACCATTCAGGCTTTAAGCATTTACATGTTTTATTTTGGTTTTACTTTTATTAAGACTCTTTTTAACGGTAGCAAAGTCACTATCTCGATGGGATCGTTTCGAGGATTCATCTATTTGTCTACGTTACCCAGGGTGTTAGGCCCAGCATCTGCTATGTAGGAAAGTCTACTTTTTATCAGGGCAGCGGCAGTTTGTTAAGATGAGGTAACTCCAGTGGGATTTTTGCCTTGTGTGACAAGGGCACTGTAGTGATCGTTTTTACGATGGAGCAGTAGTGGAGGGTTATTATTTGTTAACTCTGATGAGGGATCGACTGACATTTTCCAAACACAATGATCCTGTTCATCCTGGATGAGAAGTTTTTGGCTTGTCACATTTGAAATGATTAGTGGTACTAGGTCTGCAGCAGCTTGATCAAAATGCTTGTTGTCAATGTAATTATTTATTTTGCATGTATCCGCTGTTCTTGTCAACAAACTTAGCGTCTGTGCTTTTGTTTGCTTTTCTCTCCGTTTTGATTGCAGTCTTTGAGGAATTGTAATTCCATTTTGATGCTGGTTGTTTCGTAAGTAGATGAGCTACTGCATGAACGAGGCAGTGTTCATCGGCTTAAACAGCTCTATTTTCCATGATCGTTTCAATTCATCCATTATGGAATTCATGCGTTTACAAATGGGGGTGGAGACATTTTTTCAGAATATTTACTTTATTAAAAGGTACGGAGAGGGGCAGGGAATTTTCGTTTTTCTGGCTCTGAATGGGCCGGCTGTGATGATTTTTAGTATGGGGATCTGCAGAGAAATGAGAAATGCTCGTGTCATTCCTATTTTCCTGGTGATGATTGTGCATGCAGTTGGATGGTGAATTTTCCAACGATTGTCGACTGGAATTTTGCAGCGATTTCTCTTTTTCTGTTGATTTCACTGCTTCCGAGTGCGTGAATGGATGTTGATTTAGACGTGTATCTGAGAGGGGCTTTTCATCTTTTGTATCAGCATTGGATAGCAATGAAAACCTATTTTTTGTGGGCACCCTGCAATTGTTTGTGGCAGACGGAGGCAGAGGGTTTGTTATACGAGGTCAAACATCGGGAGGATAGGGGAGGAGAGGGTTTTTATATGAAAGCAAACATTGGTTCATGCTGCTGGAGGTTTCACGTGGAAAGGCTGTCAACTTAGAACTTTCATCAAATCATTTTGCTGTTTTGCATAATCACTAGAGTATTCAATTTCTTTTTTCAGGTCATGGGAGTTTCTGACACAAGAGACAAAATGTGAAGTTAGTCTTAAAGGTGATCTTAGAGCAATTTGTTGAAGAAAATGATGCATTTCTTCTAGCGTAACAGGCCGAGTGCAGACATTGTTGCAAGCTTCATTAACAGTAACAGTTTTTGCATTTATTCGCAGCGGAATCAGCTTAAGATCGATTTTCGGCACAGACTCGATGCCATGTACAATTGCTGACCACTGGCGGCATTCACCACATAAATATGAGAAAAAACATGCTCTGTCAAGATGAGTTTTTTCAACTTAGTAAGGTTATGGTCCGCTCCTATTTTCTATTTTCTTTGATGATTTCCCACCAATCCCTTCTAACACACGGATCTCAATGGATGCAGATGATGTTCAAATTGCAATAACAAGTTCTGTATCAGAAATACCACAGACGCGAATTAAAGCTGAAACTATACTGACTACCCTGAAATCATGTTACGACCGAAATGGTCTCAAATGAAATACTATTAAAACGCAATGCGTTATTTTCGGATCCAAAGAGGCAATTAAAAAACTTCAGATCTTACTCTTGCAGTAGGGAGTGATAAAATTTACGCATCAGAAAAAGTTAAAAATCTAGGTATCTGGTTCGATGGAAACATGTCTTTCAAATCTCACGTTGAGGATATTTGCTACAAAATTTACGGAACTTTAATGTTTTTTCATCGCATAAAGAGTATGCTCAATAAAACATCCAGATTATTGGCCATTCAATCCCTGGTGTTATCGAGCATTGACTACTGCAGCCTAGTATGGGAAGACTTACCTCAATACCTTCAAAGGGATTTACAAAAGTGTATGAGTTTCGCAGCGAAGGTGGTGTGCAACGGTAAATTCAAAAGAAGTGATCACGTAACCCCTCTCCTTAATAAACTCGACTGGACTACTATTCCAGAAAGGCTTCTCATGCAAAGGGCCCAATACGTATTCTCCTCGTCATATCTTCCTCAGAGCAATGCTGAGATAGTGCGTTTCCATCCTCCCACTGAAGCCAACCTAAAACTGAAAAGAAACAATAATGTCTTAGTGGACCATCAATCATCTCACATTGGGGAGAAGGCTCTGTCAATATCAGGCGCCTTACTGTGGAACAAACTTCCCCTGAGTATCAAAATCTCTCAAAGACTGAAAGAATTTAAAACCAAACTAGCTCGTCATCTTGCGTCTCAACAATAATTATTAGTTACAGAACATACAGAATAAGTATTTACGAATATCATTTACTCAATATCTCCATTGCTGAATAACCTCCCTTGCTCATTGATTTATAATTCAACACATTACACAACATTTTTGAGGTATGCATAGGTATTATGATTGGAGCTTTTATGCGTTGTGATTTGCAAACATGCTTACTTGTATAGGCTTGTACGCATATGGGTGTATGTGCGCAGATATTTTTGTGCACTGGACTAGCATCTAGCATATGAGCTATAAATACTGTGTATGTGCATGCGTTGGCGTATATGTATCAACTTGCAACATTACCTAACACGTCATCTCTCTTTACTATTGTAAAGCACTCACAATAAAGTATAAATTTTTTGCGTGATCACCCATATATGATTTACTAAATTGCTTATCAACTACCGACCGCTGTGTTAAAAAGAAATGTTTAATTCGAAAAACAAAACTTGCAATTTTCAAATCGTTCATGCTTGTATACTGGTATCCGTGTGTGTCTATGTATGCGTACGCACATATACCTGTGTGCACTGAACTAGAAACTAGCGTATGAACTATAAATACCACCCTTTCTCACTCGCAACTTGTAACACGACCCAAATTCGTCAATTTCCCTTTATTATTTTACAACATGAGCACAAGTTAAATTTTTTGTGTGATCACCCATAAATGTTCGAATAAGGTGCTTATCAACTAATGCCCATTGTGTTAAAAATTTTAATTAGAAAAACAAAACTTTTAATTTTCATAATTTTCCCGCTTGCATCCTGATATCTGTATGCATGTGTGTGTGTATGTATGCGTACATTTGTATATGTGTGTACATTCATACATTCACCCACAACAGTTCTTGCAAAATCTCTTTGCAATCGACTTGCATTTGTCTTGTAAACTAAATTGGTATTTGGGTTATAGCGTGTTCACTTAAACAATCAGCTAAGTGTAATTTTTGTAGAACCCATTCATAAATTCTCCATGCGTGTTGAGGAGAAGATTAATATTTTTTTGTTACGGTTGAAGAATAAGGGATCCACATCACCTGACGATTACAATAAGCTACGTGCAACCGGATCTGGTCCTGGTACTCTTTACGGCCTACCTAAAATCCACAAGTCTGATTTTGCTACGAAGTTTTAGTTTCGCCCAATTTTTGCCTTGTTTAGTACTCCCAGTTTTAATATTGCCAAATTTTTTGTTTAATTCTGAAACCTTTCATTACGAATTGTTTTACTGTAGACAACTCTAAAGCATTTGTAGATAGTTTGAGTAGTTTTAATAACGCTGATCGGCTGTTCATGGCGTCCTCTGATGTGGAAAATTTGTTTACCAATGTACCTTTGCTTGAAACGATAGAAATTTTCTTATCTAAATTATTCACAAATTGTCAAACTTTCATGGGCTCTCTCACAGTATTGTTA
>JACJUY010008782.1:20629-41875 GCA_014220935.1 Platorchestia sp. MABIK | reverse complement strand
ACTGCGGTCTAAAAACAAAATGAAACCGTGCACAAACACGTAGTCCATCTACACGCGCACTGGCGTGCCTCATATGCGTTTGCAGCCCATCTGCTCGAATATGAGTAAGCATCGTACAGCCTAGCTGCACAGTGCACCCGCAGCCCCGCTGCTTCTTGGTCTCCTCCAAAGCTCCTCACGATCACCGCTGCCTTGCCTCGAGCCCAACCCACGGTCCCGTTTCCGCACAAGGCTCCGGCTGACCTACAGTCACACAGGAACGTGCAATACAATCACCTCTCACGAGGACAGCCACTCACGCACTAGCCACCTCAGCGGCCCAGGGTTGCCAGATGAATCCGTCAGCTCATGGCCACATTTTACGAAAAACGATGGCCAAAGTGGCCACTACAAAATATATGGACATTTTTTCACTTAAAAATTACAATACTAATGACTTTTTTACTCACTTCGACAATATTACGACGAAAACACCTACTGGAGATGTTGCAGGTCGTTTGTTTTTTGTCTTGTGCGATGTTTTTAAAAATGGCCAAGGGAATTTTTCATGGCCACGGTGTTCAAAAATGGCCAATTTTGTGCAAATTGGCCATGAAATGGCCAATCTGGCTTACTTCCGCAACACCATTTCCCCCTTATGGATCCTGCATTTTGAGACCACTGCAGAAATAGGGATTTTTGCTGCTATAGCAAGTGTAAGAGGTCAGGTACATCCTGTGAAAAAATGAGACTCGTTCGTTCACTCGTTCGCCCGCTACGAGGGTTTGAAGAATGGGGGGGGGGAGGGGAGGGAGAAGGGGTATTGTTACACCTCCCCCTTGGCACTTTCTTCACGGCGCGACGCTGCTATGCCATTTCCTATGTCTCTGTGTTACTCTTTAATGATTTCAGAGGTCTAGCATGAACCAACATTTATTTTTTAAATTTAATGAAAATTGTTGATGTTTCTTTGTTTTGCTTTTAATGTAAACAATGGACATTGGGGATTCAAAATGCTTCTTCTCATACAGTTTTTGAGCTACAGTAATGATTTTGATGTTATTGGATGCGGAAAGACGGGGCTTTCCAGGAACTTAGTTTGTTTTTAAAAATTAATTATTGTTCAAAAGTTATGACGTCATAAATCCGCATTTTTCGAAAGCCGAATTTGCTTTCGAACTTTTTCATTTTTTTTTGTTTAAAACTGGAAATTTAGGGAAAAGCATTTAAGTTTTTGGAATGTCCATGTCTTTCCGCATCCAATGATACCAAGGTCATCGCTGTTGACTAAAAACTGTTGGACAAGAAGCATTTTGAAAACTCCCCCTACAATTTTGTTTTCTATGATTTCCTATTTTGTTTTCAAGAAAATCGTACTTAGTCATGGGTGGTAAATGATTCTAAATTGCATTCCCTATCAGTACACTAAATTTCATTGCTCTAGATTCAATTATAAAAAAGGTCCGTAAGGGGGATGCTCTCCTTAAGTACATGTATGTACTCACATGTGACGCTCCTATATATGTATATGTGTATATATGTGTATGGATATATATATGTGTGTGTGTGTACATGTATATGCAGAGCTTATCCCCTTCCTAAAATGCTCTTGTTAATATTGTGTGACAATGTGCCGTCCCTTACACTTTTTGAGTATACTTTGACCACACTATTTTAGGTTGTATTGACTTTCTCGTTTTGTCCCAGGAGTGTTGCAAATGTTATGGCTGGTATTGTAAAACTATCTTTCTCATCTATTTGAATCCGGTAAACTTTGTTGTGCCAATGCTGGCAGCATTTGAAATTTAATTTTTGTGTTGTAAAATAATTCATTTTATCCGAGCCAGTTATTTAGCTTACTAGTTGATACGAAACAATGTAAATTACCTCTAATGTCAACCTCACAGTCTAAGACGAAAAGCAATTTGGATCTACCCGTTTTACTTTCAACCCTAATCCCTCATCTCACTAGTTCCTATGTTCGTAAGCTCAAATTTCAATGTGGGAGTGCACTTAAAAAAGTTTTTTCAACAATGCATCACACGCACAATGTTTTCTAGACCACTTGTAATAAAATGCATTGTTAAAATCAGACCAACGCACCGAAAGGAAATGCATTTTAAACGGGCTTTTCTCCCAACCATTTGTTTGTTTAGAAATTAACCGGTATAAGTATTACGGTCCCCATGTGTAGATAACAAGTCCTGGTCTAAATTTCAAGATATTTGGCAGCATTTTTCGCTCATATTAAAACATTTGAACGTCCGACGTAATTCATAGGAATTTTTTACTTTCCTACTCCCGTGAGTGCATTAAGACGAAATCATTTTCGGTCGCTAACTTTTCGTTTTGCTCCAGCTATACTGCAAATGTTATGGACTCATGATCCAACATACGCGCACCCTAACAAAAGTGTTTTAAACTATGTGTCACAGGGAATTTTTTTTCTTTGTTACTTATATTTCTTTGCATTTTCAAAGCTAAATTAATTACCGCAAAGAAAGGATGTTAATGTGAGGGTACTTTAGCACCTTTTTTCTCTTTTTTTCGTTATATTAAAACAATTCAAAAAAAGGCCAAGGTTTCGAAGAATGTCATAACTTTAAAGAACGTCAATTTTAAATCTCCTTATTCTGGTCTTAAATTGCTCTTCTTACTTTCTTATTCTAGTGAATACATTATGACATCACTGTTTTGGCTAGTTAACTTTTTGGATGGTTCCACCTATGCTGAAAATGTCACGGCCAGCATTGTACAACAATCCTTTTCATGTATTTGACTCCGATTAACTCTTTACGCCAGCACTATTAGCGTGAGAAATTTCATAACAATATTTTGTTTTGTTAGAGTGAATATCATGTTCTTTCCGAAGCTCACCCCTTGGCACACTAGATGATGCGTCCGTGTGAAAAATTGTCTCAAATCCCGACTGTCTACCTCATAGTTCTAGACGCCAAATAAATAAAATCTGCTCATTTTATTTCTAACATCAATTCCTCACACTTGTATCACTAGTTCCCATGTTCTTATGCTCATAATTCAATACGAGAACGCACTAACGAGAGGGTTTTCAGCAATGCGTCACATGAATTGTGCTTTTCTTGGTCACCTGTATTTTAATTAAATGCATCACCAAAATCCAGTTGTTGCCGCGTGCGATAAAATGAGCGATTAAATGATAATTATCGCTAAGGTCAAAATTTTTATCGTTTATCGCAAAGTTTTCTAAATAATCGTTCATTCACTTGCCGCTGGTCCCACAAAATGAGGAACAATAAACGACAAATTCAAAGACGACTTTTGTAAAGATTAAAAAATATTTGCGCGGCGGCAATAGTCACAACGACGTTTTCAGACCTGAAAAACCTCATGTGAGAGCTGCCAAGTGTATGTGTGTGTGTGTCTGTGTGTAGTTTGTATGCTTTTTTAAATATTTCAACTAAATAAAGGTACTTATCAATTATCGCTTGTGCTATCGCAAGTAACAAAAAATTTATCGCTATCGTTTTACCGTTTATCGCTTACCGCAGGTTGGGTTTTGATTTTTTTTATTGTTTATTGTTTTTCGCAGGTTGGAAAAAAATTATCGTTCTATCGTTATCGCAAGGGGAAAAAAGTTTTCGCGGCAACCACTGCCAAAATCCAACTACCGCGACAAAGAGGAACGCAATTTCGTGCTTTTCTCCGAATCATGTTTTCGACAATTATCATGGGTATTACGATAACCATGTATAAATAGCAATTAAGGATCTAAATCATTTGTCTCAACGCTTAATTAACATGGGTATCACGATAACCATGTATGAATGGCAATTTAGGGTCTCTGTGTTAAGGTATTAAACGCGATTTTTGCTTTTATTTCAATTTAAATGCGCACCAACGAAAACATTTTTCAACTAAGCGTTACGAGGATTGTGTTCTCTTGGTAACTTATGTTTAAATGCACTGTCAATTTTAGATTATGCAAAGGAAAGGAACTCATTTTTGATGTGCTTTTCTGTCAATCATTTTATGATTCAACATTTTACTCGGATATTACGATTTCAATGTGTTATTTTCAATTAAGGATGTTAATGTTAGGGTGTTTTAAAAACCAATAGATCAACATTTCATGTTATACTCTATTGGAAATAAGATGTTTTTTTTTCGCGGAAACATACACTCCATCTCATCCAGTTTCTCACAAAACTCCCATTGCCAAGTGCCTAGCACTCACTCAGGTATGCGGGACGCCGTCACTCTCGAAGCGACCGCCTCAATGACTCAGGCTCAGCTCGATGTTCACCAGCATCACCGCCAACAGCATCTCTCTCATCACCTTCTTCTCCCTGAGGATCATCAGGCAGCTCACGATTCACCGCCGGCTCAATAACCTCCATGTTCAAGGCGTCAATTACAACTCCCTATAGCAACGCAAAGGGAGTCGCACCGCAGTTGCCCCCTCCGCCCAAGACCACTGTCTCGAACTCCGTGAGGCGTCAGTGGCATCAGCATGGTGTGGTGTTCTCCCTCAGGCTACTTTATGCTCCGGGGAGACTGTGAATATCTTAGGACTATGAATATCAATGCCCGAAGCGAGTGCCTGAGGTACTAAGGAAGCCGACAGGGTAAGAAAACACAATTGAAAAAAATGCAATGTTATTGTCAATATTGCCGACAACAATAGCACACGAAGAAAACATTGCTGAGATGTAGTAATGTGAGGGAGTTGATGATAGCAAATTCCTTTATAGAACATTGTGTTTGATAATTGTAGGGTTGATAAACAAGCCGAGTATTTGGTCGATTTTATTTTTGCTTGGTGGGAGTAATGCGATTATGCGTCGTTAAAATAGTAAGGGTGAATTGAAACAACTACAAGTAACGATAAGTTAAGGCGTTAAAAGGGGTAGCCAAGGAACCCAACGATTGTATAAGTAGGGAAACTGCGGTAGATGTTAACTGTCTTATAGCGAGCACCGGAATGGGCTTCTGCTCAGCTCTCACCGCTCGAGGAGGGGCGAATGTTGCCAGATAGACTTTGGTAACTCGTCGCGTGAGACGCTTGACGTTAATTATAATTTTTATTTTTTCAAGAAAGGGATTTTAAGACAAAATTTACCTAATTTAACCCCAATTTTGTGGTAATTATTCTGGAATTTTTCCGGGTACCACAAATGCACCAAGAGACATCATGGAGGACTATCAGGCGATGTGGAGTGGCAGCTCGGATGGCGATAGAGTCCTATTGAGTACGAAACGGCGGTAGAGGCAGTTGAGACTTTAACTGTCGGAGTATCTTCGATGCAAGGTGTGAAAATCGGAGCCGCGGTGAGAAGACTGGCCGAGCCTCTACTGCACCCCGTCATATAGGGCATGGTGAGTGCGGTAACGCGCTGAGCACGCATCCCCATTGGTTGGTAGTTGGGTGGCGCCTCGAAGCTCGCCGCTGCGTGAGGTGGTGCCTCGAAGCTTATGTGATGGTGAACAAGCGAACGGCTTGTTGAGACCACCACAATGGGACAGCGGGACAGCAACCTTGTCCCGCTCACCACCTAACCAACGTTTCCTCCCGTGAAAAACGAGGACTCCTCAAGGAAGATTCCTCCCCTACTGGCGATCCTATTGATCGTCCGGTGATTCCTCTCAACAATTCGGTTGCAACTCGGGGCGTAAGCAGTGCGGAATTGAAAAGAAATCTCCCACTCATTTGCAAACTGCTCAACAATTGCTCACCGAAACGCCGTTGAATTGTCCAACAACAATTCATCACACGGTTCTCGCTCAATTACGACCTCTCGTTAATAAACAACAATACCCGCTGTGGACTCGTTCAGCAGCCTTCGCCAAATGGCAAACCATGAAGGTGCACAGTCTACCATGGACAGGTAGAGTTTGGCACCGTAATGGGTCACGTCACCTGCAACCCGGCGCCAGCTCTCCTCCACAGAGACACCTCCTCGCACCATAAGGTTCTCCTCCCGTAAAGCAGAATCGATCCACTGACAGGCCTTGCATCCAGCCAGCTCACGTTTCACCCGCTCTCGCGATAGATCATTACTTGAGCCAGGTAAAACTTTCCGATCGATGATCAAATGATGCAGCAAATGAATCGCCCAAATGGCATCCTCGAGACTCTTTCTCTTCAGTGGCAAGCACAGCAGTGTTGTGTAGTTTCTTTTCAACACAACAAGAGGTTTATTTAGCTGTAGTTGCAAACTACAGTTTTAGTAGCTTAAGACTACTAAGGCAGGAGTAAGGAAACACTGGAAAGCACGTATCAGTGTACTGGGCGGCTGTCGGTTACAGATACCCTCTCAAAACCAGCCGTGCCCGGAAGTCAGGCAAGGAGCGCGTAACAATACCTTCCGGAGCTCGCAAGAGGAGCGTAAAACTGCTTCCGGAGCTCTTACTCACGAAACCAGTGCCACATTATAACGACGCAAATTTTACTATAAAACAGTTCCGTTCGATCCGATTTGAAATCCTGGTCAAAAGATAAGATATTCTTAAATCATGCGTCAATCTCATGTAAGCTGTTATTTTAAAGAGAGAAGAACTTGCCTGCATAGGCACCAAGTCATGAGATGATCTCGCTTCTCACTTTGCAACTCAGAATGGCTTGTCATTCGTCAAGTCTCAGCCAAGTTCCGATTTCGGTAAGCTTAGAAGAATCTTCCCAAGTTTTATGAAACTGATTCATGGTTTAATTTCTTTTATCTTTTGCGCTTGTAAATACACTGAAGAAATTCCGCTGAGGCTTTCACCCCCTGAACTATCAGTTTGAATTCCTTGTCTCAAACTTTCTTTTTTTTTATCTTGGTTGGCACTAGGACCATGGCTCCTAAAGTGAATTAATTTAGTAATGCGCGACAACTAACAACTACGTGACTGGAACAAGAGTAAAGAATACGTGTTTTCGACGGTGTGCGACACAGGATTGTAGTACGGGGTGATTTCTAGAGATGGGTTCTAAATGAATCTTCAAAAGCTCCTAAAAAAATCGGAAGGATTTTGAAAAACATAGTATTTAGCAATCCTGAAAAATTTTAGTTCTATTTTGATTTTTTTTACATACTATATTTTCAACTGCCGGTCCTCTGAGCGCAGACAAGAATCGGCACCATTTCGCAGGCTGGTGAGGTCTGGTGCAATTCTTCGAATCCTCGATGGATGCCACGAGTCGGTGTATAATTGTAGGCTTTTACGGTGAGCTCTTTTTTCGGTTTCCGAGAAAAACACTTCGAATATTTTTAGGAGTATTAAGGTTCCCTCTAAGGCTTCAAGCACGTAGTAAGTTACTGAGACGACGATAAAATTCCCAAGATGTGACGCACACAGAAAGATTTCAACAAGTTCATAAAAAGTGTTACGTTAAGTAAAACTAATCTGTTTAGGACAAGAAATGAATTGTAATGACTTGTTGCTACCGGCAAAACTGATGTTAATTAAAGAACAAATAGTAATGAATTTCAACCGCAAAAATTCAAATAACGATTTTTTACATGATCCAATTACTGATGAAACTACATTTATTATCAGGATTAAAGTTTGGAAAGACATGTTTGGAACTCGTTAATGTTTTTTAAGGGGGATGATTGATATATTTAAGAAAAAAATCCCTTTTTTGTTCGATTCGAGTACATAGGCAGAGGATTCGTTTTTCTTCATTTTAAATTCAATGCTTCTAGACAAAATGGTTACGGAGATCTCGATCGTCGAAGTTACGTAGTTAATGGTCGCGCTGCGTCAGAGAGCTATCTTATTGGCTGGGAAGCATGCCATTGCTTTCTTCGCTTTGAAAAAGCACTGATGAAAGCGGAGTTATTACTAGTTTAAACTATTGAGCAATCAGTCAATCAGAGCTCATGACTTCAGAAGATACCTCAGTTACACTCCAGTTGTTGAAGGAGTATGTGACGTCTCCTGGCACTTCTCATGAAATCTTGTTCATTTTTCTAGGAATGGTACCGCTCGTGTTTATAGACGTAGCCACTTGATTTAGGGCTCATCTGATTTGTAATTAGATGTACTGCAATCTCTGTTTATTATACTTTCAATTTAGGTTTTCATTTTTATTTATTTATATCGTAAAAAATTGCTTACATAGTCTTTCTTTACCAAATTCATTAAACATCAGTAACGACAAATTTGAATTAAAAAAAATTGAGATCGTAGAATATTGTTGTATGAGTGCGATGACACTAAAAGACACTTTTTAAACCAATTGGGTTGGCTTGTATAGGCCCTGAAAAGTCTCCTTTAAAATCTTGCTTCTCAGAATAACTCGTTTTCTAGGTAAAAATTCGAAAACTGTTCGGGAACAAAAATGTTTTAAAAACCTAATATACATATATGGTTCGATTTTCCGATAAATCTACCCAATAGCGAAAACAACCCCAAAATTTCACTATCATAATTGCGCCAAAACGAACTCTATTGGTAATTCAATGTTCTATCAAATGTTCTATTCAATGTTCTGCATCAACATTTCCTAGTTATGTCTTTGAAAAACGTAGAAATGTGCTATAGGTCGATGTTTTCATTCAATTGGCTCCTCTGCCTAAATTAAGTTTTCATATATTCTGGAACTACTTAGCTCATGTTTATTGACATAACGACTTGGGTTAATGCTCATTTTATTCGTCATTAGATGTACTAGAATCTCAATTGATTATATTTTCATTTAACTTTTTTGGTTTTTATCATTTATTATATCGTAAAAACATTGATTTTTTTTCAAAAAACCTCTACAATTTCAGGACCAACAAATTTGATTTTTATTTAAAATAGATCGCAGAATATTGTTTTCTGAGTGCGATGACACTAAAAGCAATTTTTAAAGTCAATTGGTTTGACCTGAGTAGCGCCTTGAAAAGTGTTGAAATCTTCATTGTAGCACCTTGAATGTGTATGTGTATTATACTTATAATGTTACAGTGTTCTTGTGTTAAAATGTGTTTAAACAGTACTCTGCTCTGAGAACTGAGCTCATGGTTCTCATGCTTTGCTGGAGCCCACTCCACTGCTATCCTTCGTGATGTTAACTCATGGTTGTCCTGCTGTGTGTTACTGAAAATACATATATTGTAGGAGTCTCGATTACTTACCCTAACCTAAAATAACAGGTTATGGGCCCAGTCAACCTTCCGAAGAAACACTTTCAGTAATGTTATCCCAAGCCCCGAAGCGAAAAACCGCCCGGAACAGAGAGAACAGACGTTAGTGATCTGTTAGTAAGTGTAAGACTGAAACAGTGAAAGGGAAAAAGAAAGAAACATGACTGGCTCCGTAAGTGAAAATGCTAAGAACTGCCTCAAGGCTCTTGATGATAAAAACTATCGTCCGTGGAAGCTGCAAATGAAAATGCAGTTAATGAAGAAAAAGTTGTGGAACTTGGTTCAAGGAACGGAAACCATGCCACAGACTACGGACGAGACTGCTCGACGGAAATTTGAAAAAAGACGTGACAGTGCGCTAGCTACAATTGTGCTTGGCGTTGAAACGAGTAAACTGTATTTGTTGGGCGACCCCACTGACCCTGTGCAACTGTGGCACATAGTTGAAGATGCATTACAAAAGAAAACTTGGTCTAACAAGTTCAGACTACGCAAAAGACTCTGCAACATGAAGCTAAAAGAAGACCAAGACTTACAAACTCATCTCAAAGCATTTGTCGAAATATTTGAGACCTTGAGTGTGATAGATGACGCTGTTGATGAAGAAAGCCGTGTAATAATCTTGCTGTCATCGCTTCCTGACTACTTCTCTTCACTGGTGACTGCGCTGGAAGCTCACGAAAAACTACCGTCATGGGATATGGTGACAGAGCGCCTTCTAAATGAAGAAACCAAACTGAAAAACCAAAGTGCTTCAGACTTCACTGAAAAATCCCTTGTGAGCTCCAAATTGAAAAACTCAAGATGCTACGAATTGGAAAAACAGGACACCTACGCGCCAAGTGCTGGATCTATCAAGAAAAATTGAAGAAAGAAGATGGGGAAAACATCTTGAATCATACAGAAGACCAGAAAGATTTTGGAGCAGGTAACATTAACTATATCAGTGCAATGTCTGTGATAAATTTCAATAATTGTTGGGTATTAGATTCTGGTGCAACTGCACACATGTGTAATAACAGGAATGATTTTTCTTGCATGAATGAGCCATCTAGTCCAATTAACATTGAAGTTGGTGATGGTAGAAACTTGAAAGGTGTTGGTGTAGGTGATGTTTCACTGTCAGTGTCCCTGCCTAAAGGTCTAATAGATACCTGTGTTATTAAGAAAGTTTTACATGTGCCAGGCTTAGCCTACAATTTGCTATCTGTGCCTCAGATTACAGAAAGTGGAAACTTAGTTGACTTAGATGAAAGCTCATGTAAGATTGTAAATAAGGACCACAAACTAATTGCTGTAGGCAGTAAAGTAGGAAAATTGTATAAACCTAATTGTACCCTTAATTCAGCTGCTAAATGCCTGAACGTTTCCACTGATGAAATTCTGTGGCATAAGCGATTCTGTCACTTAGAATTAAATGATCTTAAGAAATTAGCCAATAAAAACCTTGTTAAAGGTTATGATTGTTCTGTGAGAGGAGATAACATTTTCTTGTGAAACCTGTTGTGATGGTAAAAGTCACAGGCTTCCTTTCCCCAAAACAAATCACAAAAGGGAACGTCAACCCTTAGAACTAATTCACAGTGATATGTGCGGCAAGATTAATCCCAAATCCCGTGGGAGTGGAAGCTATTTTGTAACCTTCATTGACGACTACTCCAGATATACTTGGGTGTACATTATCAAACATAAGAGTGATGTTTTTGAAGTGCTCTAGGAGTTCAAATCTCTGGTAGAAAATCACTATGATCACAAAATTAAAATTCTGATCTCTGAAAATGGTGGGGAATACATCTCTTATGACTTTGAACACTTCCTAAAAAGGGAGGGAATTTTCCATGAAAAAACTGCCTAAGACACCTGAACAAAATGGAGTTGCAGAAAGAATGACTAGAACTGTCCTTGACTCTGTCAGAGCTATGATGTCTGGTTCAAAATTACCAAAACTATTCTGGGGTGAAGCTATATCAACTGCTGTGTGGGTCAAAAATAGGAGCCCTGCTACCCTGCTAGTGCATTGAATGATATGACTTCTTATCAAGCCCTTAATGGACACAAGCTCAATGTACAGCACCTCAGAAATTGTGGTTGCAGTGCGTACGCTCATGTACCCAAAGATGAGAGGGAAAAATTTGATCCAAAATCTAAGCCGTGTGTTCTTGTAGGATATGGAAGTGGATCCAAAAGATATCGCCTGTATGACATAAGCACTAAAAATAAATTTTTGAGTAGAGATGTTTTGTTTAATGAATCTCAGCAGATGTCAATTGAGAAGGAGTCTTCAGAAGGAAATGATAGTAATTGTATCCTTCTTCCTCAGGAACCAGAACCAGAAGACTCTGAGGAAGAGGTGGAGCCTAGACAGTCAGAGCCTGGGATGGAGGAGGTGGAGCCTAGAAAATCAGCCAGGTATCGACGGGCCCCTGATAGGTTTGGTGAATGGGTGTATTTAATGAAAAATGAGTGTGATATACCATCTTGTGTACAAAAAGCACTCAGTGGACCAGAAGCAAAACTATGGGAGACAGCTATGGAGAATGAGATGGAGTCCATAAATCAAAATAAAGTATTGTCTCTTGTAGAATGTCCTAATGACAAAAACCTATTAAATCAAAGTGGATTTTTAAAAGAAAAACCGGACCTGATGGAAGCATTTGCTCTTACAAAGCTCGCCTTGTGGCTCAGGGCTACTCACAAAAATATGGTATGGACTACGAGGACACGTTTAGTCCCCTGGTTAGATTTGAGTCTGTCAGGACAGTACTAGCTCTCGCTGCCTAATTTGATCTTAAAGTCCATCATATGGACGTTACACCAGCCTTCCTAAATGGAGAACTGAGTGAAGAACTGTACCTAGTTCAACCTGATGACTTTATTGTCAAAGGCAAAGAAAATCGAGAGTGTAGACTGCATAAATCGCTCTACGGACCAAAGCAAGCTCCTAAGTGTTGGAATACTACACTAGATAGCTATTTGAAGAAATTGGGTTTCTTACAATCTGAAAACAATGTGTTCTTAAATCAAGCCGCTTACACTGAGGCTCCGTTGTCAAAATTTGGCTTAGATAATTGTAAACCTGTTGCAACTCCCGCTGATGTAAATGTAAATCCGATTTGCTCTCCAAATAATGTCTAATTTGACCCTGCTACTTATCAAAGTGCTGTAGGTAGCCTTTTGTATTTGTCCACAAAAACTCGTCCGGATATGGCGTACGCAGTGAATAATGTCGCCAAATGCAGTTCCAAACCTCTTGAACAGCATTGGGTGTGTGTTTAGAGAATATTCAGGTACCTGAGAGGCACCTCTAAACTAGGTATCTTGTACAGCAAATGTTCTGATACTTGCATTGGTTATTCAGATGCCTGACTGGGATGGGGATAAAAATGATTGCAAGTGTACCTCTGGTTACTGTTTCGCCCTCAGTAATTCGGTAATTACGTGGAGGTCTAACAAACAAACTTGTGTAGCTCTCTCGACTGCTGAAGCGGAATACGTTGCTCTTGCCGGTGCGGCTCAAGAGGCTGTCTGGTTGAAGCACTTACTCAGTGACTTAAATTTTGGTACTACGGAACCAATGGTTGTAAACGAAGATAACCAGTCAGCCATCTGTCTTGCAAACAATCCGAAATATCATGGGAGGAGCAAACACATCGATATTAAGTACCACTATGCGCGGGATCTTGGGAGTAACAAAGATATAGACGTAGTGTATAGCCCTACTGACGAGATGCTTGCTGACATATTCACTAAGAACCTGCCCGCAGAAAAGTTCTCCAGACTAAGAACGAAGTTAGGAATGGTCTCATCTGACACACATTCAATGTGAGAAGGAGTGTTGAAATCTTTATTGTAGCACCTTGAATGTATATGTGTATTATACTAATAATATTGTTGTGTTCTTGTGTTAAAATGTGTTTAAACAGTACTCTGCTCTGAGAACTGAGCTCATGGTTCTCATAGAACTGAGCTCATGGTTCTCATGCATTGCTGGATCACACTCCACTGCTTTCCTTCGTGATGTTAACTACGGTTGTCCTGCTGTGTGTTACTAAAAATACATATTGTCACGACACGTGAGTGAGCCTGGTCGGCCTCGCGTTACGATAGAGGGATTTAAACCTCGACAGTCAGAGTGGAAAGGAAATTAAAGATGGAAAACGCACAGGAAGAGGATGGACAGAAAAGGTAGAAAATATAAATAACAGTGTTAGCATATTGCACCACGAGTTTACCTAAGTTTGATCAGCATGGGACAATGAAATCCATTTGAAAAATTTAAACACATTTGATTTACCGTTGAACACCTGAGTTAAATGTGGTGATGGTCAACAAACACATTCTGACACAAAATGACGTACCAATTGAGAAACGTGTGCTTCGAATCGTAACGAGCGCCGGCAAACGATTAAATGATTAGACGTTACCCAAAATTTTATGACGACCATCAAAAGTAGATTTACGCACAATGAATCGGGATTAGGAAATAATTAATAGCTGGGCTAGCACACACACGAAATAAATGGGGATAATTCAAAACAATAAATCCTTGACTTACACAAGGTATCAAAATATGGAACACTTTGCACTGTGCACAACGTAAAATTCTTGCTTTGACACCCAACCGCACCTTCCTGCTAAGTGCACAACATCACAGTATGCAACGAAATAACTTGATAAATAGCGCACCATTTCAAAGCACTTTTCCAATGTGTTGTTTCGTACCTAAACTTGAACTTATGATCACTGTTTCAATTTCTCAACACCACAAACACACGAACTCCTCTGCAATGTGTCGTCGGCCTTTAGCTAGCTCTGCTCCCACTCGGGGCTTGAAGGACGCACGCAGGGTTCTTCAAGCCGTCTCTCCACGGTTCCTGCTTGCTCGTGGACCAATGTTGGCGACTGGCGGCACTGCAATCTGAGTTCACAGATTTGAGCGCTGGGTACCGGGAGCAGCTCGACCACTGCAGGACTCGCATCGCCTGGCGTTGTCGTAGACTTTGAAGCTGTGCGTTTAATAGGCGTGCTGCCGGTGCTGGGGTTTCTTGCGAGCTTGGAGTTGACGTAGAATTCTCCATGGACTTTTTTTTACGGTTGTGTCGTTCATATGCTGTGCCTGTTCGCTCCATGCTGCTTGTGAAAATGTTGGAAATTTGGAGAGGTTGTCGGTGTGTGATTAGCACAGAAGGAATTTGTGCACTTCGTCGCCTGGCGTCTGGTTAGTCTCGATGGTCGTCGATTGTTGGTGGTACTGCTCTCGCTGTCGCAGAGACATGGCAATGGTTGTTTAACGTTGCTCGCTTTCATGGTAGCTTGCCTTTTTCTGGCCTCCTCGGTGTGTGTTTCCACAGATTGATCAGTTCTGAGGCTTTTATTCAAATACACACTCTGTCGGGGAAGATCGGCAGTAGTACCGGCTCTCCCCGCTCCGACACTTCTCTCGCACCAGTTTTCCCAAAAAGACCACGATTCTTCTGTCACACCCTTATATGTCTTTCGCTTCCTTCCTTCCAGAAGAATCTAGAACGTTCGTTGTTTTAATGACAGCATTTGAATTCTGATTGGTGAAATTCTTGCTTGCTCTGACGTCTCGACATCTAATTGGGTCTTACACACCTACTGGCGTGATCCCCTCTAGAGCGCTCATTCGCGTACGCGATGCGGCAGTCTGCTTTAAGCCTTCCCTCTCGCTCCGCGAAGCTCAGCCGTTGTTGGTTCTCACGCCTGCTCAGTCAGCCTAACGGCTGACATTCCAACGTCTATCGCAACTTACTTGCTCTACCTAACAAAATATTGTCTAACGAAATATTTCGTTACAACCACCTTCGCACCAGAAAAATTTGAGCCAAATTGCAAATTTGGTTCAAATTTTCAACCGTTAATGACTATTATATACCGTCAGGTACCCGTTACATTACAAATTTAAAAATATTCGTCCATGATTCAAGACCTTCACGTTTCTCGATATCAAACTTTCGTTGCAAATCTGACGACATAGTAAAAGCATGTAAATTAGAGACCGTTTAATAGGCGACTGTAGTAAATAGAGAAACATCAGTTAAGCACTCACTCTTGTAATCCACCTAGCAATAAAATCTCAAAATGGAGGTAATGTTTCAAACTCAAATATTTTGTTCATAATCATGATTTCATCCTTCGTTTCCATATTGAAATGCATGTTTATCATCATCATCATAATTATCAAAATCATCATGATCACCATCATCATAATTATCACTGTCACTATCACTATCACTATCAAAGGGGGCCCTCTGGGTATCAGGAAAAATGCCAATGCTTTTAAATAAACTCCGTCCTTTGCGTCGCGTTATTCCCCGGAAAATTCTGTAGATCATCCTTTGCGTCGCGTAAATCCCGCGAAAAATTTTGGTCTATCCTTGCGTCAATGGGCGTTCAAATTCCTTCGTTGAGGCTCGTCAGCCCTTTTATCATAGTTGAAGCAAATAAAATATACTTGTCTACAATGTCTTCAGGTTAGGTCAGTAATTCTCTCGTCGACTAGAGAAATACTCAACCCCTGCGGTTCGCGTTAAATTAATAATGATCGACTTGATAATTACGCATTTAATTGTCTAACATTGTCATTTAGTGACCGAGAGACAGCGCACTATGTCGTTGATCAAAGTACGAGTTACCTTCTCGCATTTCTTTCAAGCTTGCCGTGATTGGGCGGAAGTGATCTAATACAAGAATTCCTCCTACACAAGTGAATTAAGGTTTCTCCAATCAACTCTAGACTAAAGTCTAACTTTCATTCGACGGTGCCTCCGATCGGTTAAATTCACTCAAAAAATATTCTACACAAATTAAGACAACGTGTTTTCGGCAACATGCGACTAGTCCCGTTTTTATTCGTAACTGTCGATCACTGTAGTACATGACTATATAAGCATTCATACAAAATAATGTACGCAACATCGAGAGATCTGCCGAGTGGGCCGAAATCACGAACGCGAAAAAAAGAGTATTAACATTTCATCAGACTTGCGCCATTTTGCCGTGCACTGCAGTTCAGGCGATCCGATTCCATGTCAATACACACAAAAATATGAAAATGAGAAATCACATCCTAATTCACCTGGTATCCCAGCCTTTGAGACAGTAAAATTTTATTTAGATCATTTTATCCCATTCGAAGAGGTGCCGTTCATATTCATGACATTTTTTAATGTATTTACATAGCTCGGGAACCTGCAGCACTATTTTTGCCGTTAAATAACGGGTCTGGTGTTGTGAGCCTTGTAGATAATTACTTCTACAGAATAATTATCAAAAAAATTGAATTTGCATATCCATCAATGTTGGAGAACAAATAGCGCCAGCGCCACCAACACCCCCATGGGAAGGAAGAAGCAGCTAAAAAAAACTCCCACACAAGGAATATCAGGCACTGATACCAATCTGGCTCCGAAAGTAACCCCGGGCATTAAGCTTACAGTCTGCGGTTCTTTTGAGACGGTTGTGGAGGAAACTTTAAGTCACCACAGACGACAGCAGTCCTTCGCAAGTGGACACGTTCATGAGTCTCAATTTGGTGATATTACACTACCACAACCAATTTAATTGGATATGCGCTAAATAATTAATTCAGTTGTGAGTGGTTAATATGCGTCTTTATCGGTGTTTAAATGCAGTTCCCATTCTTAATTCCCCTCTATCAAAGGTTACCAGGCGGAAGGATGCAGAAAGTTCCTGGTGAAGCACTTGATAGGTTTAGAATTCAGGAACTATTCTTATACCATACCACTTAGAACTAATTTAAATTATCTTCCCCAGTACATCAAAATCAAGGGGGTAGCTCAGTCGGAGGAAAGTGCAAAAAGCTCCGAGCTAACATACGCACATGACCTTCAGCACCAAGGAATCCGTTTCATTTTATAGAACTTGACATACTAAAATTTTCTGTGTAATTATGTACAAATTACTGCAGTGAACCCTCAATTTACAAATTTATTATTCCACGTGTTCCTTGTCAATCCCGCCTAAAGTCTGACATTTCAGACAATACCAACACAGGAACGTAACTTCATTAATCACTCTGATACCTTTAATTAAGCGGATAAAGGAAGGGCACATGGAATTTTCTTATAATTTACAACTCGCAAAGGACAGAGTACAACAGAAAACGAGTTATAATCACTGCAAGTCAAATTCCTTGTCATTTAAAGTTTTACGCATTTGAAATCAATGTCACTGGTAACCTTGATCGTTTATTTCTCACCCTACTTTCCAACTTCTTTCGTTCACGAAAAACCACACTTGAGCCATTGCCTCATGAGCTTGATCGCATCAGAACTTTTATGGCCCTGTCCAGCAGAGCAATAAAATTCCAACGCATGTTCTGTGCTCTGCAGCCTCTATCTCTAGCACACGCATGATCGAAAGAAATTCACGTATATTCATTACAATTGGCTTTCATTTTCACTCTCACGCTACAAGAAATTCTCTCAACAGAAATCAAAACTCCAATGCGAAAGATTGCGTTTTTCCGCCATAGGAAATGAACATATTCCAATGAAGTTGATTTGCTTACTTTGCCTATGCAAAACCAATCTTGGCATTAAATAATAATTCAGTTTGAATTACCGACGAAGCTGGTTCACATTATCCAAACGTTTAAAAATTGATGAGGATTCCATATTAAGTTCCTAATCTAACACGAAATTCATACATCAAGCATTGCAGATGACTTCACCAAGTTCTCAAATTTGACATCGAAATTTTTCGAGCTTCGTTGACACCTTGTGAATAAACGCACAAACTGGTTCGTAGATTCTAGTGTTAGCAAAGTTATCAAAATTTGCATTTTATACATGAGAATTAAACTTGAAATCTATCATTTTTTACAAACGGCGATTTGAATTTCTATAGAGATTTAAGCATGTGACTCAACGTACGCTTCACTCGTAAAAGAATATAATTTACACTAAATATCATTGGTAATATTCACGTAGATAATCGCCTGATATGGGGTGCACAATGTATTCACTGCGAGCATTTGACTACAACAAGATTTGCACAGTTCAACTCACGTGTTTCTTTCTAAATCTACGCACACTTAATGTAAAAAAATTTGTGTCTCACCCAAAGGTAGCTGGATCGAAAAATAATCTTAGATCAATACACCCTACACTGAGTACAACCATATTAAAGAAATCCATATTAAAACTTTATTTTTTCATGAAATTTATGTGAGTTTCAGTGCGATGCCACGACGATTCAGTGCTCAACTGATTTGATAACACCGAGATTAATTGAAGTAGTATCAGCTGTTGAAGTAATAATTTCCTTCCTACAGCAAGAATATCATCCAAAACAATCGACGAATTCAGCAAATCATTATTTGAATAAAAAAATTCAAATTCATGCTCTCGAATACTGGATCTCAGCATAATGCTGTTGTAAACATAGAAGAAAAAAAAATCACATACATTGTCATGTTTGTAGATGGCGTTATTCCTATTTTAGGCGACTAAAATTAGACTGAGAATGAATGAGCATCATCTTTGAAGATTACCCCACAAACTCTAAAAAAATTCACTACATTTTATCATTTATTATTCTACATTCTGTCACTTAACTCAGTTTTACTCCGACAATTGGTTAAAAAATTTACTCAGCCTTTCATAATAAGAAGAAAAATTGACCTTCATGAATAATTCCATCACTATTTGTGAGAAGATGTTAATTTTGTAATTAAAGTGCTCAAATGTCAGTGAATCAAAATGTGAATCGTGTTGCTAAAGTAGTTGGAAAAGAATTATAGAAAATCAAATTTACACGAAGCGTCTATAAAATTTTCTCCAAATCATTTTTAAATTGAGGGGTCATGAAAGGAANAATATTAACTTGACAAATTTCTAAATGTCCCTAAGCACTGCAAATATAAACTTGCGTCAAAGTTTCAACTGAGATAAGGAGGTATATGCTAAAAATTAAAGCATTAATTCCGGCGCCATCGATCTAAACATAGAAGTCACTAAATACTACAAGGGGGATAAATCATGGAAACATTCAATTAAAATTCACCACAAAGAAAAATTTTCATCAAACACATATTCATGAAAAGATCCAGCGCAAGTACTTGCTTGACAAAATGCAGAAGATGTTATGGTTCCAATCCACGCCGATAAATTCTAATCACAATGGCATTCAGAAGTAATTTTTCACTGAAGATAAAAAAAATTCAATAATGATGGCTGCACTTCAGAACTAGAAAAAAATAATTTATGATAGCTCTACATGCCCAAAAAATTAAAATATGCTCAGATGACTAAACACTGTTACTTAAAATTTGAGGTGAAATTCACTGAGAAGAAAATATTTAACTGAGGCAACTCGACGTTATGACAAAATTGAGCAACGCAAATAACACTGCTGATATGAACTCCCCATAGCCTTTAGAAAAATTACTGGCAATGGCTTATACAACTTTACATGACTTAGTCGGGCTCACTTCAATTAGCCACTTAGAAATGGTCAGCATCCACGCCACCACAAAGTTTCAGTTTTATGGCCCTACAAGCAAAGGCAGTTCACAGCATGGCGACTGAGGCACGTACAGGGTAGTTGCGGCGGCATCGAGCTCTAGGCTGGAATTTTGATACCAAAATTGGGTTGATATCAAAATCCCAAGCAGAATATAGCACATGAAGAAAATTCTGTCTAATATCGAGCACTTATTCGACTGAATTTAATGAATGAGCAATTATCACACACAAAAAAATTTACCAGGCATTGACATGATTGGTAAAAAAAATTTTTCCATGCTGATAAAATAGGCAACACGTTGCACACTATGCAATTGACATTTTATCCTGTCACGACACGTGAGTGAGCCTGGTCGGCTTCGCGTTACGATAGAGGGATTTAAACCTCGACAGTCAGAGTGGAAAGGAAATTAAAGATGGAAAATACACAGGAAGAGGATGGACAGAAAAGGTAGAAAATAGTAATAGCAGTGTTAGCATATTGCACCACGAGTTTCCCTAAGTTTTATCAACATGGGACAATGAAATACTTTTGAAAGATTTAAACACATTTTATTAACCGTTGAACACGTGAGTTAAATGTGGTGATTGTCAACAAACACATTCTGACACAAAATGACGTACCAAATGAGAAACGTGCGCTTCGAATCGTAACGAGCGCCGGCAAACGATTGCATGATTAAACGTTACCCAAAATTTCATGACGACCATCAAAAGTAGATTTACGCACAATGAATCGGGATTAGAAAATAATTAATAGCTGGGCTAGCACACACACGAAATAAATGGGGATAATTCAAAACAATAAATCCTTGACTTACACAAGGTATCAAAATATGGAACACTTTGCACTATGCATTGCGTGAAATTCTTGTCTTGACGCCCAACCGCACCTTCCTGCTAAGTGCACAACATCACAATATGAAACAAAATCACTTGATATATAGCGCGCCATTTCAAAGCACTTTTCCAATGTGCTGTTTCGTACCTAAACTTGTACTTATGATCACTATTTCAATTTCTCAACACCACAAAACACACGAACTCCTCTGCAATGTGTCGTCGGCCTTTAGCTAGCTCTGCTCCCACTCGGGGCTTGAAGGACGCACGCAGGGTTCTTCAAGCCGTCTCCCCACGGTTCCTGCTTGCTCGTGGACCAATGTTGGCGACCGGCGGCACTGCAATCTGAGTTCACAGATTTGAGCGCTGGTTACCGGGAGCAGCTCGACCACTGCAGGACTCGCATCGCCTGGCGTTGTTGTAGACTTTGAAGCTGTGCGTTCAATAGGCGTGCTGCCGGTGCTGGGGTTACTTGCGAGCTTGGAGTTGACGTAGAATTCTCCATGAATTTATTTTTACGGTTGTGTCGTTGATATGCTGTGCCTGTTCGCTCCATGCTGCTCGTGAAAATGTTGGAAATTTGGAGAGGTTGTCGGTGTGTGATTAGCACAGAAGGAATTTGTGCACTTCGTCGCCTGGCGTCTGGTTAGCCTCGATGGTCGTCGATTGTTGGTGGTACTGCTCTCGCTGTCGCAGAGACATGGCAATGGTTGTTTAACGTTGCTCGCTTTCTTGGTAGCTTGCCTTTTTCTGGCCTCCTCGGTGTGTGTTTCCACAGATTGATCAGTTCTGAGGCTTTTATTCAAATACACACTCTG
>JACJUY010008782.1:0-11315 GCA_014220935.1 Platorchestia sp. MABIK | reverse complement strand
TATGAATTGAAGCATACTTTCAAGTACTTGAGAATGTTTCTTGAAACACCTTTTAAGATTTTTAGTATAGCAAGATAACTTAGTACACATTGTTCTAATTGTGGAGTCTGCCTGTGATCTTTGTTGTGGTGTTCTCGTACCTACTCATGCATTTTGGATTAGATTGATTAGCCTTACTTTGATCTATGCACACAGCGTTGTATAAATACTGGTTATCATGCTTTGTGAATTAATGGATGAAAGCTATGGTTTGTGAGCTCTGGAATCATGTAATTACTCACTAGACTTGCTGAGAGCCAGTATCTAGAGTGTGGGTTTTTTGCCCATTTTTGAGGTAGTGATATTGGCTTGACTGAGAGCTATATTAGATTGCCTAGCTGATTATACGTGTCCGACAAGACTGTGTTCATTCCCATTAGGTAATTTATTTTTACTGATGTGTCTACTCATTCAGTTATTGACCACCTTTGTAAATGTATGTGTTGTAATTATGTCCAGAGGGTGCAGTGGAAATTACTAGACCTTTGTGACTGGTCATGTTGTCAAAGCATTGTTAATGTAAATTGTCGTGTACCTTCAATTCAGCATCTACCTGATCGTTCATGTGTCTAGAGTACTACCTGATATTAGTATTTTATAGGTGTCACGTTAGGTTGGCGGCTAGTATCTGAGTGTGCCGTTGAGATGCAGTTTTGACAATTGTGCGAAGACTCGCCTGTAATTTATGTGTTGGCTCAGCCGCAGGAATATTACCCGTGTTCTCTGAGATATGTTTGCTTGTGCCGGTGATGCAGTTCTGACCAAACTTTTGCTTCCTATTTTCTGAATTGCACTTTGCATCACCTTTAGATTTTAAATTCTGAAAACTGTATATTTTTTGTATTGCTTTTGTGCTAACTATACCTTTCTCCCAACAGGTAATTTTATGTACTACATATGGCTGCTTAAGACAAGTTTTGTATCAACCGTGGACTTTCTGAACCTTACCCACGTCTTAATAATAATCTGAGGCAGTCACAATAGCTGTTCCAACAGGACAAAGATCTGAAGTAAACCTCTAGGATAATTCCTAAATGATTCCGATGTATTAAGGTGCTGACATGGCCTAGTCAATCTTAAAATTCAAATTCTTCAAAAAGTTTATGCAAAAACTGACAATTTAGACCCGGATGAAACGACCAACCAACTATTTATCTAATGAAGGTGTTTTTCAAAGAAGAATAAATGGGCTAAGATTCCAATCAAATTTTCAAAGGATTTGGTAAAAATTTACAGAAACTGCCTGTGAAATAGAAACGCAAATAGAAGTGCTGCAACTGAATTCTCTGAAATGGTGGTCATCGTAAGGTGTATAATTATCATAGTAGGGTCTTCAATAGTTGTATTTAAAAAAATTTTCGGCACAAATACTTATTTTACCTCTCAATACAGTACATACTGCGCAACATAGGGCAAGTAATCAATTGCTCGAAACTAGGGAGTATGGGCGGAGGAGGATAAATTTTCAATTGATCAGAGTTGGGAGCGAAGACGGTGTTTAATTGGGGAGAATCTTAAATTAGTTATATTTTATATTTATATTAAAGGATGCTTGCATTAATTCTAAAAGGCTCGAAAGAATCCGATTCGTTATTTAGGAACCATTTCCGTCATAATAAATTTAATTTACTGTTTTTTTTATATTACTCTAAATCAATTCTTTGGTGCTTTTGGTAAACGTGGGGTGAGCTTAATTTTCATTTCACGTTAAAATTTATCTAGAAAGAAGTTTCAAGGTCTCATATATGGGGGTATCATATTTTACCGCCCTTAAAGCTTCATTATTTTTTTTTTTATTCGAATGCGTATTTCATTTATTTTCAACGCGTGTTGAAAAAATTCCTCTACCTTACGATATCTTTTGCTGTGAATAATAGCAATAATTTTCGTATCGGGTCGAGGGAACACTAAAAATTTTATTATGTGCAACCTGCCATATTTTTTAAATTTTCCTGATAGGCGCAGTATATGTACTCTCTTAAATCAAACAATTTGTCATGTTCATATCATCAGCCCAATCACGGAAATCTATAGTTCGGTTGCAAAGGCGTGATTTACATTACTAAATATACATATATTTTTGAAGAAGAAAAAACAATTGATAAACTTCTGATGCCATGTTCCCTCGTAAACATCATAGTATAAGCATTTAGTCTTCAGTACGAAGACCGCTCAATTCTACCCGATTCTCTCCTTCGATCACCCAGCTGCTTGCCTCCCAACTGCGAACCAGTGTGTGAGTAGCTGATTGTTTTCCCCTCTATTGTTCCCTAACTAATATATCGGTTGCGATGTCACCGGGAGGTAGTAGTGTCTGGTGTACTGAAAGGCTATTATCTGGAAACAAACATTATAGTAGGAGAAGCAGGAACAAGTAGGGCACCAGCGGCCTCCTGAATGAACCCGACATCTGACACACTTGGACTAACCCCTCTACTACTGTCCTCCTGAGCCGGAAAGCTGGCTCGAACCAGAGTTCTCATCAAGACCACCAAGAAACTATCATCAGAAAACTAACGCATAACACGGCGTCATACCCTCTAACCCAACCTCTGGAAACAACTTCGCCCCAGAAACGACCTAACAAGCTACCACACTCAACACAGCAGAAACTGCCGAAAGCTCAAACACTACCTCCATAATCCTATGTACTCCGAAAGATCGATCCTAGACCACATACAGACCGACAAAAAAATCTTTGAAACTTCATTCAAACATCTAGATGTTCCACTCATACGTCTTACTGACAATTCATTCCGATCCTAAGCGTAACTGATGACAAAGCAGCCATTGACAAATTAACTTTGAACAGAACCACCGAACACTAACGCAAAATACATCTCAAGCCCACCATTGCTCCAGACCTTCGGTCTAAGAGTACCCTTTTCATCAGACAACTAAAGAGCAGAATTGGGCAACATCCACCTCAGGAAATACAGCAAGAAGTAATACGAATGTAACGCTGGGCTAAAATCCGTACACACGTAATCAAAATCACCTTCACTGACCCGATGACAACGCAACGCGGTCATCAGAATAGCCTTCTTATATTTAACACAGAAATTATTTCATCACTAATGAAACGTGCAAATTACACGCACCTACAGATCTGATTACGATGGTTCAAACTTGAGGATCACTCTACCCATCAATGTACTGTGACGACACCACGCTGCTCTGAGTGTGTTTTACACGAACACACCCACCAAGGGTCCGAAAACCTATAAGAAGTGCGTGCCTCAACTACGGAGAAAACCACATCTTAGCAGCCGCTTGCCAATGTAGAAAAGATACTATCCAAAACAAAATGAAGAATTTTATAAACAAGAATCGGATAAATCGAAGAGAACGTGCATTGAAATGGCTAAAACCGCCATCCAACAATCCACCAAATCAGGACATGCACTTACACTCACCAGAAATGTCCACATAAAACTAGCCGCAATCATCATAGAAGCTCATACTGCCAACCTTGTACATTCCGAATATTTCTTGACAATCCTGTCAGAATCGTTCGAACGAAATTTCATTATCGACCCCAAATTCCCCGATGGCGATTCATCAAACATAACGGGAGCGCCTACCCAACACCCAACCACAAACCCTGTGAAACAAAGCGGAGACTAGCCACACCACATCAGACGCGAATTCAACCTAGCACGAATTCAGTGATAAAAATTTAACAAAACATTAGAGAACGCAGTCCAAATATAGGAAAACTAAACAACGGAAGAAAAAAGACGACCCTCCTCGGAAGGATCCCCTTCACAAAACGACTCCATTGAAATTTCACTCCACTGCAGTGCTCTTCCACTTCCATAAAAAGCCCATAAATGAATGGATAATCGAGGAATTCTCCATAAACCTTCCTAGTCTCAAAATCGCTGTTGTGTTAGGTGACCTGAACACCATTTGCGAAGATATTATGGTACAAAAATACAACCTCGAGCATACGCCGTAACATTAACCCCACAAGAGACAATACACCACGATGCTCAAAAGCTCCGAACTCCGCACTCACCACGAGAAATCCAAACACTTGACAACATAATGGACATTTGCAATATGAAAAAGTCCTCGATTGTTCTCCAGCATAACGTTCTTAACACTTATAACTTAACCCACATTTGCCTGGCTTATAACCATTACTTTATAACTCTAACTTATTACCAACACTTATGTGCTATATAACTATAACTATAACTTACTACTAGCGCTTGCGTGCTTGATAACTTGTTATATCTCAAAATGTGGCTCGCACTGGAGGTGCCACCGGATGTCTTTATTGTGCTCGGCTTCGGATGTTTCGAACACGCTTCGTGGTCCGGAAACGCTCCGACCGGCGGAAGGTCTTTGTTGCTAGCGCTGCCTGACTTCCGGACGAGACTATTATATTGAGGAAGCTGTAAGCGACGGACCCAGTATAATAATAAGCGCCTTGCTGAGTGTATCATTCTCCTACTTTAGTAATCTAAAGCTACCGATACTGTAGTTTGCAGCTACAGCTAAAAATACCTCATGTTGTGTTGAAAGAAACGACACAACATATTTGGCGACGAGGATTTCAAATCTCCAAAGGGAATTTGAATTTTACAAGTGCTCTGAAACCAAGATGGCGTATTCTACAGTTAGCTGTCCTCCATTCGATGTTGAAGTGGAGACAGTGTGTGAATTTCTAAAACGACTACAAGTACAGTGTGCAGACGCTCTTCAGAAGGCGGGAAACAATGGCAGTAAGAAAGCTAGCATTTTAGTTAAAGCTTTGCCTGTAAACATCATTACTGATCTACAACTAAGAATTAAGCCTACATTACTCACTGATGCTACGTATGATGAGCTAGAAGAAAAACTTTTCCAACAATTTGAAATCAAGAAATCGACTGTCGGCGCGTCTGTTACATTTCTAAACAGAAAGCAAGGTGTTAATGAATCCTTATAAAGTTATGCAAAAACGTTAAATGACTTATCATCTGCGTGCAACTACGATAATTGCTGTCGTGATCGTTTCTTGAGAAATGCTTTCGTTGCTGGTCTTCGTTCAGCGCAAATTCTCAGTGCAGTTCTACAGAAGTGTGACCGAAAATCTTTCAACAAATGTGTTGAACGTGCAAACTCATCGAACAGTTAAGTTCCGATGCTCAAAATATTATTCGTGAGGATTCATCTTCATCGTTTTTCACAACAGAAAAATTACAGCCGTACTAGAAATGCATCCGTTGCGAAGCTAAGCAAAAGCATCTCGCGAAGAATTGCTATGCTTTGAAATTGAAGTGTAATACATGTGGGAAAATAGGCCACATTTCTAAAGTTTCGAAATCTACGACTGCACCACGGCCTCCTCCGGCTGATCTTACACGGGGAGGACCTGCATGTGGAGGACCTACACCTGCCCGCACTTACATGGTGCAGCCGGAACTGTGCGGTTGTCATGGCAACGTCGGAAGTAAAGATTTTTCAATGCAGAGTTCACGTGAGCCTCTTCAGCGGAATAGTGAAGTTATGCTACAAAAGCCTAGGAACGACACTTGTGACGGCTATTTTGTACATAATTTCTCTGATAATCACTTGAATGGTTCCCATTTTTTAGATTAAACACCACTGTAATTCCCGTTACTAAAGAGCCTACGATGTTGAAATGCGATTTAAATGGTAAACCTGTTGAATTTCTTCTGGACAACGGCAGTGCAGTCTCGATCATGCGTAAAAGAGATGCACTTTCTGTTGGTGCTGTTATAAATCCTATGTGTAGTAAAGTGCTCGGATACAGTGGTGGCTCTGTAAATTTGCTTGGTCAATCTTCAATAATCATTGGTTATAAAGACGTTGGTTTTAATCGTAAGTTTCTCATTGTGGAAGATGATAGAATCAACTTATTTGGCCAAGAAATTTGTTCTATACTCAACGTAAATGTTGTCATTCCTGATAAATGCGACACTATAAATAAAAGGGATTGTCATAGTTTGCCGCGAAGCTTGTCTTCGAAACATGATTCGCACTTGTCATCTGATTCACAGTCTAACGTTAGAGATACCGTTCATCTTGATGTGTTGCCTAATGCAGTTCCTGAATTTTGTAAAGGACGCCCAGTTCCTGTATGACTAAAAGACTCTGGCAAACCCGAACTGGAACGCTTGCAGAGTATGGGTAAAATTCCTAAAGTGTATGATAGCCAATGGGCATCTCCTACCGTTAATGTTCTAAAGTCTGACGGCAGTGTAAGAATCTGTGGAGATTTTTCAGCCTTCATTAACAATTGCTTTAATCCAGTTCAATCTGTTCTACCTGTTATTGATGATGTAATTTCTCAAGTCGATGACGCAAAGTTTTTCTTCAAAATTGATTTGTCCAATGTGTGTAAGCAAATTTTTTTGAACGAAGTATGAAAAAAGTTTACGACCATTAACACCTCTGAAGGTCTATTTTTGTACAATTACTTACCTTATGGTTTGCGTGCAAGTCCCAGCATTTTTCAAGCGTTCATGAATAAAACTTTTTCTGGCATCGATGATATCATTGTGTACCAGGATGATCTACTCATTTTGACCTCTTCTTATGATTCTCATTTTTCTTTCTGGCATCAATGATATCATTGTGTACCAGGATGATCTACTCATTTTGACCTATTCCTATGATTCTCATTTAGAAGTACTTGACACAGTCTTGTCTGTCCTCAAAAATGCTGGAATTCACTTAAATCTTTCTACATGTGCCTTTCTAACTGATCATGTGTCTTATCTAGGATACGTTTTCGATAACAAAGGTGTTCACCCTAATTCTGAGAAAGTAGCAATTCTCAATGCTCCTGTTCCTAAAAACCTCAAACAGTTGCAAGCATTCATTAGATTGTGTAATTTCTATAGTCGTTTCTACATAACTTTTCTTATGTAATGCAACATCTGTATTTGCTCCTAAAAAAATATATACCTTTCCAGTCGACTCCAGAACATGATAAAAGTGTCCAGATAATCAAGGAAATCTTTCGTTCGCATAAACCACTATAATTATTTGATCCCGACCATGAAACTCTTCTTGAAACTGAAAGTTCGGGCTATGGGATAGCTGCCGTACTTTTGCCACGCGTTGGTCCTTCTCATGATTGGTGTCCTGTTCAATTTGCTTCAAGATCTCTAAATAATGCAGAGCGAAACTCTTCTGACATCGAAAGAAAGAGCCTTAGTGTGGTTTTTGGCGTCGAAAAATTCAAGAAATTTCTTTTTGGTGCTAAGTTCCTTATTCATAACGATCAGCAACCTCTTTTTAAACTTTTTGCACATAACAAAAGCGTACCTCTCAATTGTTCCGCTCGTATTCAAAGATGGGCTCTCAAACTTTCCCAGTTTGAGTGTGTTTTCAGCTATTCGAAAGGTAAATGTAACATGAATAGCGATTGTCTTAGTAGGCTCCCTCTACCCACAACTATAACAGATCTGGAACCGTACGAAATTATCTTTGCAGTGAATTCTCTCAATAAAACTCCTATAACGTGTGAAAATATAAAAATCTCATAATGAAATGGATAGTAACCTATGTCAACTCAAACAATACATAAAGTTTGGCATGCCTCCTAAACCAAATCCTAATTTGTCTAAATTTAGGAACCTGCTACTTCTGATGACCATCATGAAAGGTTGTGTGCTTTATAAAGAAAGGGTTTTAATTCCAAAGTCATTACGTAGTTTAGTTCAGGAAACATTTCATGATGGACATCCTGGCATTATTGGCATGAAGTCGTTGGCCAGATCTGTTATTTGGTTTCCCGGAATGGATAAAACTATTGAAGACATCGTTAAATGTTGCCCTTAATGTCAAATAAATCGAACAAAACCCAAGTCTAGAAATGTAGAATGGCCTACTCCTTCTCGTCCTTTTGAACGTATTCATGTTGATCATTTTTTCTACGAGAATAGACTTGTTTTCATTGCTGTAGATGCATCATCTAAATATATAGAATGCAAAGTTGTACCATCCACGCGTGTGTCAGATCCTATTGATGCTTTGAGGATAATTTTCAGCAGAAATGGGTTGTGTGATGTGCTCGTAAGTGACAATGGTTCTAACTTTTCATCTCAAGATTTTAAAGATTTTCTAATTTCCTACGGCATTGAGCACCTCACACCTCCGCGATACTCTCTAGCCAGCAATGGTCAAGCTGAGAGGGGGGTAAGGCCATCAAAGACCTCTTGAAAAAATTCTCTTCTCCAGAATCGTTCAAATTCCGTCTAGCAAAAACGTAATTTCAATTACAATGGATTCCTCATAGTGTCACAAAAATTGCTCCCTCTTGCGCTGAACAATTGTAAATTTGTTACTTCCAGAGATAGAGTTAATCCTTAATATTCTGTGTCCAGGTCAAAGCCTATGTGTGTAACTCAATTTGCTGTCGGTGATCATGTTCTTGCTCTAAATTTAAGAAATGGTCCCAGGTTGCTGAAGGGAATTATTGTTAGTAAAGTTGCTGGCAATATCTTTCAGGTTCAAATCTTAGCATTAAATGTAATCTTGAAGTGCCACTCTAATCAGCTACTTCATTCTTTTGGTAATTTGGGTTCTATCAGTAGCAAGGCGGCTGAGCCTTCTGCTTTGCAGCCTGTTAGCAGTTAACCTGTACAAAATGAACCTCGTAGATCAGGTAGAATAACTAAACCTGTAATGCGAATGGATTGTTGAGTTCTTCCTTCCTTTTGTCATATATTCATCTACAGGGAGAGAAATTGTTATATCTCATAATGTGCCTCGCATTGGAGGCGCCACCGGATGTCTTTATCGCGCTCGGCTTCGGATGTCTCGGGCATGCTTCGTGTGCCGGAAACGCTCCGATCGCCGGCAGGTCTTTGTTGCTAGCGCTGCCTGACTTCCGGATGAGACTATTATATAGAGGAAGCTATGAGCAACGGACCCAGTATAATAATAATAAGCGCCTTGCTGAGCGAACCATTCTCCTGCTTTGGTAGTCTAAAGCTACCGATACTGTAGTGTGCAGCGACAGCTAAAAAACCTCATGTTGTGTTGAAAGAAACGACACAACATAACTATAACTTACTAGCCTATTACTATAACCTTTGATTAGGTGCGTAAAATTAGTATTTTTAATATCTCACCACGCAACCTGAGCTGGAGTTAGGATTAGAGGTGCTGCGCCCTTGTGGTCCTCCAGCTACGCGATAACTACCTAATCGCGACTTTCGGGAGGTTACGTTTATTTGAAGAATCCTCAGCTCTGTTTATTCCAGTTGTTCAGTTTTCATTATAGGCAATAAAATTACTCCTGACTGTGTATTACTTTTATTACAATCCTTCCCCAAAATCTTTCGTACAAAGAGCTAATTATAAAATTGTGTCTTTTCTTCTACTAGTATTTATATCGCATGAGTGTGATTGGCGGCGCTTGAGTTTAGACGGCCACAGTGCAAAAAGTATGAATCTACGAACGGCCATACATTATTTAAAGAGTTTCTACGAAGGATTTCCTAGTCGCCCAAGTAACAAAAGTAGCTCAAGCTCTAGTCCTACATGTTTTGATCTGAGCTCATCCAAGTATTAATGTTGTGTTGACTGGCTTCCACCATTAGACGTTAAAATAAAAATAGAAAAAGACTTTGCCAAGGCTAAAGCAATAAGTGAACATATTTATAGGAACAAAAGCAAAATAACGAATTATTTATAATGAGAATGAAGGCTTACGCTGGGGAGAGATGGCAGATGTAAAGCAGCTAACAAACATTTAGAAGGGGAAAAAATCATGCGGTTGTTTTAAACAATGAGAATTAAATCTGTTTCCCCCTGCATTTAATAGACAAAACCTCAAAAGTTTAAATGGGCCGATGGTGTTCGATGACTCACTAATTTAAGCTGTTTACAATCTATGTAGTAAGGTCATAGTAGTATATCCATGGGCAGCCAATGACATTAACTTTGTTTTTAGTTAAGTTTGACTTAGTGACTGATGCTCATTAAGCTCAGTTGTTCAATCAATCAACTTGATACTTCGCATCTTGATGCAGATCATTTTCTCAATGTGAGATGTGTGTAACAAGATTTTATTTCATGTAAATCTTCATCTATAAGAGTTTGTAGAGTCTGAATGAAATTAGAGTTATAAATGTTAATAAAAATGACAGCTGCTTCATTTGATTTTCTTTTCATTCATACAAAAGTGAAAATCAAAGACACCCTTAATGAAACTTAGCAAAATACAATTCGAGTATGGTCATACAAATACTGTAAATTACTGATTTTATGTGTACGAAATCCTACCCCAGCGAAAACGGAAATAACGTTAAGAACAGAGAAAAGTACAAAAAATTTGGCTAATTTGGCGATCAATATATCGTTTAAAAATAAGAAGAGAAAAATACCGGACAACAAGAAAACCGCCAATAGAACCCATGCTAGAAGGTGCTGTTCAAAATTACGAGTACGAGTGCTGACAACTTTTTCTGCCTCATGTTTCCACCCAGAGATGCTACAGTATATACATTTCTTTTCCTTCAGTCCTACACGTTAAAAGGCACTGTTGTCTTATATCTGATTAAGCCACGGTGGAGGCTTCACTCTGGCATCCTTCAGTCCCAACCTCTCAACAGCTTTTAAATGTCGAGAATTGCTTTTCGTTCCACGAAAATCACTGAAGCTTTTCCAGTGCGGCGGGTGTACCACAGAGAAGTAAGAAATCGTGTTAGCATTTCCGAATGATTTTGGGGGAGTTAACTTCTCTGAAAGTCGCTTGTTTTTGAAATGATGTTTATGAGGAGAATCACACAGCCCAGAACAGGCTGGAGGAGGACGTGACTGTTCTCGACCAGGCTCATTTTCTAAGGGCAACCGAGGAAACCTTGAGGGGTCAGCAGCTACGAAGATGCCCGGAGATGAAACTCTGACCGACAAAGGCGGATTTGTAGGAGGACGAGGGGGAGAAAGCGAACCGAAATTGATGGGAGGTTCATACGAGAAAACGTCTCCATGACCGCCTGGACGGCTGCCAACGACTCCGTACATGTTTTGGGCTGGTGTGGCGCCGTACATGTTCTGACTGGGAGGAACTCCGTACTTGTCTGGCAGAAGTGGAGCTTCATAGCTGTAGGGGGGAGGGTAATGTGGAACTGTGGGAGCAGTGGGAGGCCAAGTGGGTGGAAAGGGAGGTAAGGTGGGAGGGAAAGTGGGAGGCGAAATGGGAGGAGAAGTGGGGGGTGAAGTGGGAGGTGAAATTGGAGGTGAAGTGGGAGGTGAAGTGGGAGGTGAAGTAGGAGGCGAAGTGGGAGGTGAAGTGGGAGGTGAAG
>JACJUY010008781.1:42380-53149 GCA_014220935.1 Platorchestia sp. MABIK | reverse complement strand
GCTTAGGTGTCGTGTGGTGGGCTGTGTGGTGTGTGTGGTGTTGTGCGGCGCTGTGTGGTGCTTCTGGTGTGGTGCTGTGGCGACCCTGCTTGCTTGGGTGTCGTGTGTGGTGCTGTGTGGTGATGTGTGGTGTGTGTGGCGATGTGTTGGACTGAGTGATGTGGTACTGTGTGGCGCTTCTAGCGTGTGTGATGCCCAAGGGACATGTGCAGCTATGTGGTGTAGTGGCTGTGATGAGCAAGGTGATGATTTACTTATAGTGATGTGCAACCACGTGATGTAATTTTAGTGATGTGCAGCCACGTGATGTAATTTTAGTGATGTGCAACCACGTGATGTAATTTTAGTGATGTGCAGCCACGTGATGTAATTTTAGTGATGTGCAACCACGTGATGTAATTTTAGTGATGTGCAGCCACGTGATGTAAATTTAGTGATGTGCAGCCACGTGATGTAATTTTAGTGACGTGCAACCACGTGATGTAATTATTTTAATGACGTGTAACCACGCGATGTAATTTTAGTGACGTGCAACCACGTGATGTAATTTTAGTGACGTGCAAGGAGGTGAAGTCGCCTCAGTGTTGGGCGGCGACACGTGAATCAACAAAGTCAAGTTGCGATAATTTATTTTCATTTATCGTACACAGTTCAATAAACTAACATCAAGAGAATGTGAGCAAAAAATATTGAAGAAAATGAAGAAAATGGGCAATAAATAATAATTTTGATAATATTCCTCTTTATATTAGAGGTCATCCAAGCCGTAAAGTCAAACTCAATATTGCAAAACTTCAACCTTCCGAAAAACAAGTCAAAGCATCAATATTTAATTCAAAGTTAACTTTGCAAATGTAATTTTTGTACGTTTGAATCATCGAAAACCGACTAACCTTAACCTAGCCTAACCTAACCTAACCCATCCCAACCGAGGATAACCTGACAAAACCCAACAGAACTTAAGCAAACTTATTCTTGCTTTGTAATCACGATAATGACTTTAACCGTTGGCTGCGATTTGAGCCGCCGGTGGTACACGGAGAGAATTTTCATAATGCTGCCGACCGACCAGAAGTCACAAACTCGATTTTCATAAATACTAAAAGAAACACGATCCAGTCTATGTTTGCTGTTTTTAAAATAGCCCACTACAGTTGACGTTAAATTTGAGCTGAACATTGAACTTCAGTTCAATCCATCACGGTTACCATGGTAATAACATTAAATTGGTTGGTGAGGGAGCTCGGAAAGCCAACAGCATTTTGACTTCGCCTTTCGTTTTGGGTCAAAAGGAACTTGTAAGTGAAACCCGGCAATCCTAAACTGTAAAATCCCACCAAGCGGATATCCTAAACATCCATAAGAGTTAAATAACAAAACTCCAATTTAGTGTGTGGGCAAAAAGCTTCCAAATGTAAATCGAAATCAGTTATAGTTGAACGAAAAGCAGAAGAAAAAATCGAAATCACTTAAATTAACCAACATCAAAATAAAAACTTGTAGTGGTAACCGTTCTTGCTCATCACCAACACTTTGTTCTCAGAAACTAAAAGTAATACAATTTAAACTTTTATGAACCTGAGGCAGCACACAATGATTACACGGACATTTTAGTTCTTTTAACGTGCAATAATACACAATTAAGCAGCACTGCACATGATCAAATAATTTCAATAAATGCCACAAACATATTCAAAATACTTACAATAAACACCCGGAAATTTAAATGTAATAAAAATTAACAGCAAAAAAATTGGAATTGCACAAAAGGAGACCTCGACGCACGTTGAATAGTGATCTCTCTACCCAACTTCTACGTACCATTCCAACTTCCATGCACCATCCCAACATCCATGTACTATACCAACTTCCACGTGCCATACCAACTTCCACGTACCATACCAACTTCTACGTACCGCATGTTGCATACCGTTTCCGTCATTTATGGCAATTAAGTCGAAATAGAGGGCTTGCTAGCGCTGCAGAAGAAGCCTCTATCATTGATGGTAAATGATTATCATAAAAAGAGAGGTTCCCCACACCTCTCGCCTTCTCTCAGCTTTGAAATCCTTGCCCTAAAATGGCGAATATTTTACGAAATGACGAAAATAGGAATAGAAAAATTCAACGCTGATCATTCTCTTCATTGTCAATTATTTTATATGAGCATTTTTACTTAATTTCTATCACATAAGACCAAATTGTTCACCAGATGAGCAGATGAACCATTGGGCTTTTCAGAGGCCCTCACACGCAAATTCCTTTTGTTTCGGCGAAACAAAACAATACGTATTCACTGAAATAGAGCAAAATCAGGTGAGTCAACTCGTGTAAAAATAGTCTAACATGAGTTAACCCACTGAATACAGAGACCTTCTCAGCTCTCGGTATATTTTCAAGGAAAAATACTATTTCAATACATTCATTTCGTTTGTGCGGTTGCTACGGTGGGTTTGGTAAGGTTGTAGGTAGCAGAATTGAAAAACCGGTTTTACTGCTCGAAAGCAATTTTATAATTTCTATGCAAAAGAAAAATTATAATTCCACGAGGATATTTTGCTTGTGCTCTAATGATTATTTTAAATAAATGTAGTAAAATAATTGAAAAGCTAATCACTTCCACCGATACTTAAATAAACAATTCATGTAGTGGTACACACATGAGAACCAATACATAGTCATCGCGCTAACTCAATGAAAACTTCGTTGGAAATCAAAACGCATCTTGCTTGAGCAATGGTTCTTAGCGCAATGGTTCGATCGAACCATTGCAAACCATTGGCTTGAACGCCGAACCATTGGCTTGAACGCCGAACCAGTGGCTTGAACGCCGAACCATTGGCTTGAACGCTGAACCGTTGGCTTGAACGCCGAACCATTGGCTTGAACGCCGAACCATTGGCTTGAACGCCGAACCGCTTGAGCAATGGTTCTTAACGCAATGGTTCGATCGAACCATTGCGAACCATTGGCTTGAACGCCAAACCATTGTCTTGAGCAATGGTTCGATCGAACTCCAGGAGTTCGATGTGTCAGTTTCATTGTAGTCCTCATTGTACAGTTCGTGCACTAATACAGTATGTAATTATATTTCACGAATTATTATAGGTCTTACTTAAATTTAACATCGTCGTTGGTATATATCTACATATACACACATATGTGAAACATATGTATATTCATGAATGTGTGTGTGTACTCATGTTCATATGTCGTTTAAGCCAACACTCTAAATACGTCAACTAGGCACATGTGATTTTATGACAATACAAGAATTTCTATAAGTACACACACACACTCGGGCGTGCATATACACACGGTGCACACACCACCAACTCTAATTTCAATGCTACACTCCCGTATTTTCCTCAACACATTTCTCACTAATGACGCCTTTTTCCTGCCTTTTTTCAGATCATTTCTTACAACGCGCGTCGCTCTCCAGGTTTTTCCGACGCTAAACTGGAGGCTAACCGCATTCACGGAACCTTCAGATGAGCGTTTTTTCGTTTTTTCTTTGATTTTTTTCTCTTTTTTTGCGTGCATTCCTGGCACAGGAAACTCTTGCCGACACTTCCTCAATTTAAATTTTGTTTAGATTTACTCGGCTTTGTGTCGAGTGCTTCATTGGAGCCGCCCCGAGTTTGCATCTTTTTTGCGAGGCAAATTTTTCTACCGGTGGCCATGTAAGCCGCGTGGCTCTGGAGCAGGTATGCCTTGTGTAACTTGTCGGCGGAGGATCCATTATTAATCGGGCGCCGAAAATTTTATATGCTAGGGCGAACCCGTTATTTTAGGCGCCCAATTTTTGCATCGGGCGGCGAAAATTATAGATGCTACGGCGAACCCGCTATTTAGGCGCCAAATTTTTGTATCGGGCGGCGAAAATTATATGTATTGCTTCAAATTCATTATTTTATAAGCGTCCAACTTATATATTGGGCGGCGAAAATTGTAGATGCTACAGCGAATCCGTTACTTTAGACGCCCAATTTTTCTATCGGGAGCGAAAATTATAGATGCTACACCGAATTTACCGTTTTAGGTGCCCAACTTATGTGCAGGGCGGTGACAATAATAGGTGCTTCGGCGAAAAAGTTAAAGCCCGTAGCGTAGTGAGATACGCTTCCCTCGTCAGCATCCATGAGGCTTCTATTCTTATTGTACCTGGTGACGTCATCACAAATGACAGCTGTCGCACTTCTTCAGAAAGTTTCCAGTAACTTTATCAGATCGAAAGCGGTAGATGTGACGTAGGTAAAGTAAGTTTCAGTCGTTAAATGTTTAGGATTAAGCATCAATTAATTTGATGGAAATCACTGGAATTATTCTCTGATGCACTGATTATTCATATTCCAAAAGAGAATCAATTATCAAGAGAGAGATTAATCAATTTTTTCTGATTTCTTCAGCAACTGTGAGAGCTTATCTGTAGTACAAGCTTAACGACCTCTCCAATTACAGTAATTTTCCGTTCGATAAACTTTCAGATAACTACACGGAATAAAACTTACTGAAATATTATACTAGGTATTATAAATCCTATTTAAATATTATTATATTCATCCTCTACACAAAATAAAACCGATTTAAATATTATAATAGATGTTTTAAATCCTTCAAATCTAATAAAAAACTGTAACAAATCCTATTTAAATATTATTACATTCATTCCCTAAGGATGAGGTTACCACATCACTTACATTGTGGCAAACATTCACCGTGAAGTGGTTACTTATGCCGGAACTTATTCACGTCACAGAGTGCGGGAGAAAAATAAAATTTTGCCCTACATTATTACTTAAAGCAAAAATTTGAAGATGACGGCCAAACGAACAAACATACAAACAAGCAAACTAAACAATTAAAGTTTTTTAAGTACATGGATAAATAGATCAATTTATTGATAGTCAAGCAAAGGGAGTAAAATTTTAGGTCTGATTTCAGTGACATCGAGCTTAATTTGACATTTTTGTGTGATATATACCACAATTGAACATTTTAATGTAGAGAGTAAACATGATATACGTATTTAAACGAACTGTAAAATACATATACATATAAATATATATATATCCATAAGATTGATTAGGTAATTAAGATTGATTAGGCACTTGTTGGTGCGATTTGTACTTATTAGTTGAGGTACTCATTGGTACGATATTTTGATACGATTATTTCCAGGATTCTATTGGTACGATTGGTACCCTTTGGTTGACGTACCCATTGGCACGATATTTTGGTACGATTATCCGGGATACTATTGGGACGATTGGTACCTATTGGTTGAGGTACCCATTGGTACGATATTTTTTGGTACGATTTGTTAATGGAGACTAGTGGTAGCCTTCTCGTAATACATATCAATAAATTTTCATTCTGAAATCTACTGTTAGTTAATCATTGTCATTAACTGAATATTTCATCATTATTTAATCACTCATTACGATGTGGCACCTGTAAAAATATTTCAAAATTAATTTTATTTTCACTGAAAAAAGTCAAAAAATTATATTTATTGAAAGTCGTTTTAATTATTACTTTATTACAACTTCATTTATTTATTGAAGCTATAAATTATTTTTATTGAAATAATTTATTTATTGAATAAAATCGAAACATTCTTTTGCGGGAATGTTATTGTGATTTAAGGAAACTGAAGAAATGTCCTTTTGACGGTGTGCCCCGTCTGCAGGAAGGTAGTTGATGTGTGAACTGAACTGGATCTAGTTGCTCTTTACTTGCTTTTGAGTTTTTTTGACTTTCAAACGATGTGATTCAAACCGTAGTGACGTACACCACACAATTCGCAGGAAACAATAATATATTCACAATTTTTCCAATTTTAACAATTATCACAATTTCACAATTTCCACAATTCTCAATAAGTAATAAGCCATAAATTAAAAAATTAAGAGGAATAACAAACGATATTTTCACAATTCGGGAGATATAATAAATGATAAATTTCAATTTTGCGAGAAGTGATAAACGATATTTTTACCATCGGCGTACAAAAATCATAATTAACGAGAAATCATGAATATTGTTTTCACAATTAGCGAGAAATATTAAACGATAATTTCATAATGAACCATGAATAATTATATTTTAAGCAAATGGTAAAAAAATGAACGCAATAAAACCAAACGGAAAAAAGTCACGCCCCTCCATCGAGATTTACGAAATTGAAGCTAGGATATCCAACTTTAGATCGTGTAGTTAGTTTTTTTCGCGGTAACTCTCGAAAAAAACTAACTAACTAAACTAAAAAACAGAACAGGGCAATTTTTTCGCCTGAAATTCAAGATACACTTGATACAAAAACTACATCTATTCAATAACTTCCACACAATGCAATGAGAAGTTATTGAATAGATATAGTTTTTTAAAATCAATGTTATTATTCGGTTGACATTATTTTGGAATAACCTTAGCTTGGAGGACTGCATTTGGCAAAGGTACCATGTGCCTTATTTGCACCATATTAGCCATTTATATCATGAGAATATGTCTCATAAACACACATTACATGGTTGTTGTGCGTCATACGTAAATCATTTGTGTATCATGACCGTGTCTCGCTTTCAGTCTTCATACCCGTCCCTCTCATACTAATGAGGTGATTTACAATAGGAAACTTCACTGTATCTAAACAACGAGACCGGAACCTACTGAACAAACGCAGCATGTTGCCTTATGTTGAGCGTATGTTTACAACACATCAATTGAATCTTTGTTTAATTGAATTATCAATATCCATTTAATCTCAGCTGTTTTAATTATCAATGTTAGTTAAATCTCAGTTTAACTGAAATATCAATAACAACTCAATTTCAGTTTACACGCTCATGTAAACTGAGGTTACCGCTGAAGTTTATGAACATGATTTTTACTGGCCAACTGATCGGTAATGGTTCTACGGCCTTCCTTCTATTGCTGTCGGACAAAGTAATGCTCAGCAATGTGGAAATTACCACATGAATGAGTTCACAGATAAATTAATGTACGGCCACATGAAAAATACGCACAATTAAATTTACCAATAAATGAATATTCAGCAACATGAAAATTAACTGTTGAATGTTTTCAAAATGAATAAAAGTACGGCAACATATAAATTTAAATACATGAAGAAATAAATTAACGTACAACAATTTGGAAGTTAACGCCCAAAAAATCCTAAGTTTGTTAATTTTGAAATCCTGAAGAAAAATTTTTATTTGTATAATTTTTTTGTATAATATAATTTGTATTATTTATATAAATTGATTTATTTTATTTGTGTAATATAATTTGTACTATTTGTATAAGATAATTTGTTTCATTTTTATAACATAAATTGTATTATTCGTATAATATTATTTGTAGGATTTGGATAATATAACTTGTATCATTTGTGTAAAATAATTTGTATTATTTGTATAATATAAATCGTGTTATTTGTGTAAAATAAATTGTATTATTCGTATAAAATAATTTTGTATAATTTTGTATAATTTAATTTGTGTAATATCTCTAGATAAATGAAGTAATGAACTACACGTTGATGCACGATATCAAAGAAAGAAATAACAATTTCCGCCAGTCATTACGATGAGCATACTCACTATGGTGAAGCAACGTGAACATGATGGTAACCGTAATATATATGAGAAGTGAAATACGTGTAAAATTAAAATTAAATTAGAAAAATCTAAGGGGTTTATGAATTGTAGGTCCTGAAATTTTACTGAACATTTTAAAAAAGCACCACCAAGACGATCATAGAAACTTTTCAAGAACCAGTCTATGAGGAAAAATAAGCTTTCTAGCTCAACTCAACTTACCTTCACTATCTGGAATGAGCGATAAATTTGCATACGGTATGTCCCTCAAAAACCCGAACCGAGTATTTATTTTCCCGTATCAGTAATACCACCATTAGAATATTATAAGCATTTAATTGATCGTATTGCTGATACGGGAAATTAAAACTCGGTTCAGGTTTTTATGGTACGAACGGTATGTTAAAAATGGGAAACCAAATGATTTCTGAAGGATGCGACATGACTACGATGAATAGTCCCAACCACGGTAGAGGAAACAAGGTAGGGTCATTTCTAAGCGAGAAAATACACCTCCTTTTGTTCGGCTAGCCAATAGAAAGGCTTTATTTTGAACAAATTTTATGACGTCACCAAAATGCTGTGTCGTTATAGGTCAATAGTGGAGGCAAATTTGGGGCTGACAGTGCTACCAGATGTAATATGAGCGCTGCTATTGGTTCGTTGCCGTGACGTCAGCAAAATCGCACCGTCAACGAAAAAACACTGGTTGGAACCTACCTTGTTTCCACTACCGTGGTGCCAACCTAAAGCATTGTGACAAAACGATGAAGGTGTATCATTTTTATAGTTATGGCAATAAGTCAATACCTCTCAGTATTTTACAGTAGGACTTTCGTCAAAAAATTTTATGAAATAACTTTTATTCCAAAAGTAGTTCGTATTCCATTAGTGATACGTAGAACTTTGCTCATCCATTCTCAGCAGAGGATTCGAAAGCTATACGTTGTGTATAACTATCCTTAGAAGTGTCCTCGAAAGCTATACGTTTCGAGTACCCATCACAAAAATTATTTTGTTTTTTGAAATCACAAAATTACAAAAAGTTTTTTGAAAACACAAAAATTGTTGCTCAAGAGATGCTCTCACACAATCCGGCGACATTTCTCCATTCAGATACCGAGCTCCTGAACCATACACAATGAGTTATTTATTCAAGCCACGAACAATAAGTAATGAGATACCGGAGACACATAATTTATGTAGCATCCGACCCAATGCGCAATAGAATATTTATTCAACAGCATCAGAAATGCCTCTTAAAATCAGTATAAGCTAGGGAGAAATTATGTGTACTCCAAATGTCATACATGACACAGCATATTTCATTCAAACATGGCATGTCTCACACAAAAACAAACACTGATCCGCTGCGAACGAACGCTCTACAGACAAACATACATATTCTTAACCAGTACACACAACACACAGTACACACAACACACAGCACCCACAACACACAACACACAGTACACACAACACACTACACACAACACACACTACACACTACGCACAACACACACAGTACACACAACACACAACACACAGTACACACAACACACAACACACAAAATACACAAGCGGAAGACGTTAGCTCCACACACACGGCTGCCCCGGATACGGAAAGGGTTAAGAATGAAGCGCCGTGTGGGCCACATACACCGAACTTACACACAAAAAGTGCGAATAAAAAGCGTAGGAACTGCGCGCATTATGCCCAGCTTGGGCTGAGGTATGCGCAGTTTACGCGCATTATGCGCGTGATGCGCGCGTTCACACGCCGTGTTAGCGTGTGTGCATGCTTTGGGTGCGTAGACGCGTGAAACGGAATAAATATGTATGTGTGTGTTTAGATGTATATAGCGTATGTTCTGTGAAGTGGGTAACCGTTGCTGCTGTGTTGAAATCCGTGGTGTTCATTTCTGAGTGTGGACGTTCGGATGTTTTCAATGATGTGTCTGATTGTGGAAACTTTATAAGAAACTTGTTGAGAAAGACTTGTTAAATGGAATATTTGTTACACACATGCTTCTGGCGACTTTTCCTTTTATAGTTCTGAACATTACTATATACATTAAGATAAATACTGTAAATACTATATATACTATGTATACTTGTTTCTTTTCGTGTCTCCGAAAGATGTGATTTCTAGCTACGTATACTGTCATCAATATACGCATTTACCTACGTTCTTACCTTCCTAAGTAACTCACTTAGACCTGTAGCAAACACTCAAACACTTTACGAGTAAAATCATTCAAAAAATTCGTTTATTCCCAAAATGTTTTGCGTTTTGTAGCTTTATGAATTTAGTGTTCAATCCTCGATGGTTTGTGAAGAATAATTCACAGGAAAAAATACTTCGGATTTTCTTTTAACTCCAATTTACATTTCTACAAAAGTTATAGCCCTCACATACCTGAACTATGGTGTATGTGAACCACAACATACATAGAGCATTATATGCCAGGTATCTTGGAAGTCATAGATATGTATATGAGTTACTATGTGAGAGATGAAATAGAGTACGGTAATTGTCCATATATTTTACACGCGTACATCAATAATAAAATTTAATGTTTGTGTTGATGACATTTCGGAAATTGTGGAAGCTAATCGGGAAAAAAAATTTTCTAGAAAAATAAATATGAAGCCATATTATGTAGCTTAGGAATACTAGCAGGTGGAAATGAAAATTTTATTGTGAATTTGTATTGACAAATTCACAAAATTGTATTGACAAATTTTATTGTGAATTTTCATAAATGGAGATGTTATTCAGAAAATCCTTGAAATTTGATTCAAGCGAAAATGTTTAAATGAAATTTTGAATTGATAAAAGATTTCCCAGTTCAAATAGGATGAAGTTAAAAATGTAAGAAAATATTTCATTCTAATTTTCATTTTCAGAGTTGAGTGTTTCCAAAGTGTTTAATATTCACTCACAAAACTTCAAAAGCGTTTTATTTTGAGAAACATACGTTCAAAAACACATTCATTACTTCATAATCAATCCTCAAGCAAATTCGCTCACAAAATTTCAAACGCGTTTTTTTTTAGGAACAGATTCGAAAAAACTTCATTTCGGCCTACCCGAGAAAGTTCGGAGGCAGCCCGAACGGCCGCTTTCTAAAATTTCCCCCAGCATCATATAGCGCTGCG
>JACJUY010008781.1:23561-41664 GCA_014220935.1 Platorchestia sp. MABIK | reverse complement strand
ATGTTCCATGTAACCTGACCTGTGTAGAGAGCAGGGTGTTGGTACCATGTAGGGTGCCATGTAGGGTCCATGTAGGGTACCATGTAGGGTGTCATGTAGTGTGTCATGTAGGGTACCATGTAGGGTACCATGCAGGTGCCATGTACGGTACCATGTAGGGTACCATGCAGGGTGTCATGTAGGGTACCATGTGGAGTACCATTGGAATCACTATTTCAAGTCGCTACCTTGAAATCGATATTCCAAGTCGCTGCCTTGGAATCAATATTCCAAGTCGCTACCTTGGAACCACTCACCAATACAAAGCAAATTCCAATGAGCTGTTACTGTGTCTCAAAGTCCGTGCGTTAGTATGCGTCCGTGTGCGATTATATGTATCGCAAGCCCCAGAGATCCGTACTCATTTAGTGCATAGTAATAACTGATTAAATTTCGACCATTGTATTACATAGACTTAAGAAACAATCTACCTCTGTATCACTTGTGGTAAATATATTGTTTAAATTGTTTAAATCAAATTAGGAGCGAGACAGTGATACAGTAATTTTTAATATGTGTATATGTATACATATATATATATGTATATATATATATGTATATATAAACATATTTATATTTGTCTCTTTACTCACGTCTAGACAGTGAAAGAGAGGAATGGCATTTAAACATTCATTCAGAAACAGAATCTATGAAATTTCAGTACATCACCATGGCATCACCACAGCATCACTACAACATCACCACAAGATCACCACATCCCAACAACATTCCCAAACCCCAACATCACTACAACATTACCACAACATCTCCACAACATTCTCAAAACATCACGACAGCATCAACACATCACCATAACATCACCAAAACATCATTACAACATTCCCAAACCACAACATCACCACAACATCCTCACAACATTCTCAAAACATCACAAAGCATCACCATTTCACCATAACATCATTACAACATCACCACGTCACCACATCATCACCCAAAGAACACCCAAGCTCACGAAAAAACATCATTACAACACCATAAGATCACCACATCACCTCAGTAACCTCACATCAGCATAACATCACCCCAACAGCAGCACATCACCCCAACATCATCACACCACCACCCCTACACCACATCACCACACGATCACCACCCAGCCCTTCATATCTCCTTAATTGCCTTGCTCGAAAAAATGCAATAACGCCTTCATTATTTCCTGTTTATGGAAATAAGGTTAACGTCTCTGTAAAATCTGACACGTAGATTAGCGCTTGTCAAAACTCGATAAAATCTTAATATACTTTTTGGGTATAATGGTTCAGTTTTTGGGCGTCTGTAGACTCGCATAATTAAACGAGGCATTCTTTTTTATATTTTTTTAGTTTTTTCTATTTTTTTCTACTTTAAAGAAGGTGAGGGTTTTGCGAAGAGTTCCAAGTAATTATGCACAAAACTAAACATAAAGGGTTCAAATTTTTATGTATAACTATATATATCGTGTCTTGTTTTTTGACCAATACTTGTCGACACTTTTTGTCGTAATACTGCAGATGAAAGTACGATAAATAATTAAGCACAAAATCAAGCCTAAATAATACAAATTTTTATAATAACTAGATTTATCGTGGCTTGTTTTTTGACTGATAAATTCTACGTAAATTCTCGTAATACTGCAGATGAAAGTACAATGAAATTAGCTCATGTATGGTGACGCGCAACACTAAGTAAATAAGTTAATTATGGTGTCTTGTTTTTCAACTAACCAATTCTAATTAACTTATCAAAAAACTGAAAGTACAATTAAATTAGTACATGGATAATGACGAGCAACACTATTGTTACTCGCTACCGCATTATCTCATGCTACTACCATCACCATTACTGCTACACCATATCGCTTCACGACATTCCTCAACACCATACTACTACCTTTACTAACTCATTTCAGGCTTAGACTAACAACGAAACATTTTTTTACCACAATAATTCGATAAATCAATCTATTCTCATACATCAGATAGCAATGTAAAATTAATACGTTACTTAGACAACAATGTCAAACTAAATACGCTATTTAAACAGCAGTATTAAAATAAATGCGTAACTTAGACAGCAACATCAAAATAAATACGCTATTTAAACAGCAGTATTAAAATAAATGCATTAATTAGACAGCAACATCAAAATAAATACGCTATTTAAACAGCAGTATTAAAATAAATGCATTAATTAGACAGCAATATCAAAATAAATACGCCACTGAACTTGTCATTATTATTGCAAACAACAAACCTTACAGCGCACACAGCCACAACATTGCATGAGGTAACAGAATCCTCAAACTAACTACTAACTTGTGACAGAAACCTCAAACCTATACTCCAGATCACAGTAAAATTACAACCCCATCTCCTCACCCTCTAACCCTCAACGTATACCACGGTAGAGGAAACAAGGTAGGGTCAAACCAGTCTTTTTTTCAACGACTGTGTGGTTGTGCTGACGTCACGGCAACGAACCAATAGCAGCGCTCATTTTGCATCTGGTAGCACTGCTACCCCCCAAATCCGGCACTACTATTTGCCTAACGACATGGCGTTTCGGTGACGTCATAAAGTATGTTTGAAATGAAGCTTTTCGATTGGATAGCCGAACAAGAAGAAGTTTATTTTCCCCAATAGAAATCACCCTACCTTGTTTCCTCTACCTTGCCGTACATTACCACCAAATCAACAACAAAAACAATCAAAACAAGAACAACATCCCCCGCACCGTGCCACCGCCGATTCCCCCATTCTACATACACCCCGTATTACACCCCACTCCCCCACCCTCGCTCCCCTCATTTCATCCTCCCCTATTTCAATTCCATTCCCTCCCACCCCCACCTCCCATCCCTCATTGGATCCTCCCCTATCCACCACCCCTCACACTGTGCCACCCCACCTTTCCCCCATTCTATACCCATATTCCACCCCCCCTCCCCCCTACCAGTACCCGCATGCCCAGCACAATGCCCAGGTCACGAGTGCGGGTCCCTCAGTGTGTGTCGGGGCAGTGTGTGCTGTGGTGGGCACTGACTACAGCACCTCTGGTGTGTCAGGTCGTGTCAGTGTGTCAATTTAGGTAATTATTTTATTGGCTGTTTAAATTATTATATTGGCTGTTTGTTTAAATGTTATACCCGCACTGGGTATTTATTAAAATGTTATACCCGCGCTGGGTATTTATTAAAATGTTATACCCGCGCTGGGTATTCATTTAAATGTTATACCCGCGCTGGGTATTTATTTAAATGTTATACCCGCGCTGGGTATTTATTTAAATGTTATACCCGCGCTGGGTATTCATTTAAATTTTATACCCGCGCTGGGTATTTATTTAAATGTTATACCCGCGCTGGGTATTTATTTAAATGTTATACCCGCGCTGGGTATTCATTTAAATGTTATACCCGCGTTGGGTATTTATTTAAATGTTATACCCGCGCTGGGTATTTATTTAAATGTTATACCCGCGCTGGGTATTCATTTAAATGTTATACCCGCGCTGGGTATTTATTTAAATGTTATACCCGCGCTGGGTATTTATTTAAATGTTATACCCGCGCTGGGTATTTATTTAAATGTTATACCTGCGCTGGGTGTTTCTTTGAATGCTATTCTTACATTGGGTATTTGTTTAAATCTTATACCCGCGCTGGGTATTTATTTGAATGTTATACCAGCGCTGGGTGTTTCTTTGAATGCTATTCTTACATTGGGTATTTGTTTAAATGTTATACCCGCGCTGGATGTTTGTTGAAATATCATTCTCACGTTGGTTTTATTTAGATGTTTTTCTAACACTAGGTAATTTTTAAATTTGGTATTTGTTTAAATATTGATCCCTCAATGGGAATTTGGTTGAAATAATATCCTCACACTAGAAATTTGTTTAAATATTATTCTCACATTGGATATTTGTTTAAGTATAATTCCAGCCCTGGGTATTTGTTTAAATGATACACATTGAATTGTTCTCACATTTAATAATTGTTTTAGATCGATATTCAGTGAGTCGAAATTTCGAATTTTACTGGGTGACGTTTACCGAACGTTGAATTTTGCAATGCGTAATTTACTAAAACCGGTTCTTCTATTTATAAGAAACAGTCCAGTTAAACAGAAAAACTGTCGCTAATGATGAAGCAGAGAGGGCCAGGTAATTAGTGAAGCGAACACATCCAGTAGCATCCACACCGCAACATTTGTGCAGTAGGTGCAGGGTGTTTGAAGAGATACCAGGATTATGAAGTCATGATGTCACAAAAACACCAGGGATATGAAGTCATGAAGTCACAAAATCACAAGGGATAAGAAGTCATGAGAAACACCACGGAAATGAAGTCATGAAGTCACAAAAACACCAGGGAAATGAAGTCATGAAGTCACAAAAACACCAGGGAAATGAAGTCATGAAGTCACAAAAAAACACCAGGGAAATGAAGTCATGAAGTCACAAAAACACCAGGGAAATAAAGTCATGAAGTCACAAAAACACCAGAGAAATAAAGTCAGGAAGTCACAAAAACACAAGGGAAATGAAGCCATGAAGTCATAAAAAACACCAGGGAAATACAGTCAGGAAGTCACAAGAACACCAGGGAAATGAAGTCATGAAGTCATAAAAAACACCAGGGATATGAACTCATAAACACACCAGTAAAATGAAGTCATGAAGTCACAAAAACACCAGGGATATGAAGTCACAAAAACACCAGGAATATGAAGCCATGAAGTCATAAAAACACCAGTGAAATGAAGTCATGAAGTCACAAAAACACCAGGGATATGAAGTCATAAAAACACCGATGAAATGAAGTCATGAAGTAACAAAAACACCAGGGATTTGAAATCATAAGAAACACCAGGGATATAAGGTCACAAAAACACCAGGGATATGAAATCATAAAAAACACCAGGGATATGAAATCATAAAAAACACCAGGGATATGAGGTCACAAAAACACCGGAGATATGAAGTTATGCGTCATAACTCTCAGGGTGAGATGGGTGTAGCTTGACACCTCTGAGATTCTAGCACGCGAACCGAAATGATTGATTTGTTCAAATCTCATCGTCATTGAAATTAAATCAGAATATTATTTCCGTATCACTTGTCAATACCATTTTCTCAGGTGAGATTCTCAATTTTATTTGAACTAGTGTAACTTAAAGCTCAATTCAATTTAGTTTTTTATCCATATTTGTTGTGATTAATAATTTAGTCTATAAATAGAGCCCTGTGGTATTGGATGACTTTATTATAGGGAGAATGAGACTTTATTCACTCGCTATCATACAGACATACTAGTATGTTTAAAAAGTGATCGATGGAATAGCAAGCGTGCTGAAAATGTTGGTTGATAGAAAAAAATTAGTTTCTTTCAATTACATCAGACGTCTTAATAATGCCTTTTTTTCTTATCGTAATTTCAAACTTTCTTAGTCTTTGCATATTCGAAAGCGAACTCATTCTTAAATTTGCATGGAAATTTCTGCCTGCAATTATATCAATTAATACTTTGTTCGTAAATTTATATAGCGTCAAATTAATTCTGTTCAATCAGAACAATGTCGTTTGCTTATTTAATGAAACAATACGAAAAACGTCTCCTCAATTGCATGATCAATATTGCTGAAGTAACTGCTTGAGTACAAATATACCAGATCATATTTCAACTAGAAAAAGTGTTTAAAATTTGGTTCCCTTTATCTTGAACCACCCCGTATTTTGGGTTATTAGTACTTACCTTCCAATCAAATGTAAATTGAGTTCAATTTGTAAGATGACACAAAGTCCTATTTTAATCAACAGAGTTCACTAAAATTTCAAACACTAACGTAGAAGTTCATTTAGATATGCAAAGTTTTTCATAAAATGATTAAGTTCCCGTAGTAGCATTCTCAACGTAGAAGCTAAACAATTCTTCTAAACTGATTCAATTTCAACTGGTTCGAATAACCAATGATAAAAGGTCACTTCAATGAAAGAAAAAATATCCAATTCAAATTGTTACCAATCAGAAGTGATTAAAACTTATTTTGTACTAGGTAATTTTTAAAAATGAGGCGTGAAATAATGTTCAATAACTTTTATGTTAATGATTGGATTAAAAAAAGATTTACAAAATCTGAAAAAATACTAGTTTTATTCTGAACGCTTTTTGAATACAATATTCTCCAAATACCGTCCCCCTGAGTGCAGACAAAAATCGGCACCAATACGCAGGCTGGTCATTTTGGCGCTGGTGAAGTCAGACCCAATTCGCTGGATTTCTTTCTTCCTCGATGGCTGCCTTGAGCTGGTGTAGATTTGTTGGTTTTTCACGGTGAACTCTTCCTTTAAGGTATCTCTGGGAAAAAAATCCTGCTTGGTTGGAGTAGACAGTTATAACGAAGATGATTTGTTTTTTAAAAGACGAGTTGTTTTTTTGAAGATGAGTTATTCTTTTGAAGATGAGTTATTCTTTTGAAGATGATGAGTTCAATTGAGTTGTTCTTTTGAAGACGAGTTGTTCTTTTGAAGACATTTTTTGACACCAACCGTGAGAGTTTGCGATGATTTCAACACGTTGACTACATAGGATTGTGCGGTTGGTACGCTCATTGAAAAACTCGCTTTACAGTTGGAATACATTTTTAACCATTCTAAAAAGTCTAAAGAACACAATCGAACCACAATATGTTGCCTTATACACTAAAATTTATTTCTCGTATTGCAACGATTTTTAAATCAGCTCTCTTTACTATCATTTTTATTTTAAAAATTATTTCGGATAAGGTATCAAAATAGGTCATATGTTAGAATATTCCGGCACGTAAATGAGCAATTTGCCTAGTGGTGCACATATGTACCAATACGTGGTCAACGTGGTAATAAACCCTTTCCGTTGTTTCAGACGTAAATTATGCCCTAGAATAATCAGCCGTAAGCACCAAAATACATTTCAAACGAAAAGCCCTGCACATATGATAAAAAATGATAATATTTTCAAGTGGTGAAGAATTTAATTTTGGAATGGGACTTTTCTTGGATTAATTTTTGCACCCGTTATAGGTGATATTAGTATTTTTTATTCTTTGAACTTCAAAAATTGTTCATGAGCAGCATTTGATAAATAGCTAAATAAACAAAATATTCAAAAATTTTCTTCTTCAATTCTTGAAAAGCCTTCTATGCTAATTTAAACAGTTTTTGGTTATTGATATAGCCTTATGTTAATATAGTAGCGTATGCTTTAAAATAGCCTTATATTTTAAAATAGCCTCATATTACAATAGAACCCTACATTAATAGTAGCTTTATATATTATAATTTAGCCTTACGTTAAAATTATTCCTTACGGTAACTAACCTGATACATTTCGCCTGAAGAATAAATTGCCGAAAATCTACGGAAGTTTTAAAGACGTTTTCACAAAGCCAAAACACTATCCACAACAGTGCCATATTGCAGGTATCGGACTAAGTAGTGTGATTTTGGGAATTTCTATGAATTAAATTAATTATTTATTCCAACTTTTCTCATTCATCACTCACAATTGGCCCATAACGGGAGTGTCACCTTGCACTTATTCTTTGCAAGTCATTGACTTGATACCAAAGTTTCTAGATTTGGTCGAGTCAGCGAACTTTTAAGACTTGGTCGCACCAACGAAATTTTTGGACTGGTTTGAGTCAGCAAAATTTTTAGACTTGGTCTCGCCAGTCAAATTTTGAGACTTACTCTAACCAGGAAAGTTTTTGGACTTGGTCGCAACCTCAAAAATTCTTCACCATTTCATTAGTTGACTCACATAACAAAAATAAAGTTCTCCTGATCAACAATCTGCCCGTCTACTGAGATAAGATTTGATCGGTGAAATATCAGAACTAGGTGATATTTAAGGACATTTTTAGTTTTTCAAATCATCATCGTAAGTGCGTTGGTTTGTTAGAGCATTAGCGCATGATTTAACGTACTTTATCGATTATTTTTGGATAATAGCCAAAATGAATTTTATTTGCTCTAATTACAAGTTATGTTTTTGTGAAAGCTAGTGTGGACTGTTCCATTTGTTCCAGTTGATGGCTTTAATCTTTCAGAGTATATTGTTCGTCTGTAATGCATAGTAATGATGCAGTTAAATTCTGTTTACACATTATAAGCAATTTTTAAGTGAATCATTTAATAAGCTTTTATAAGAGAATAATTTTTAACCAAAAGTGATTAACTGTTACAAAACAATTTCTTGGATCATTCTGTTTTCAGTGTGATTTAATTTATAAAGGTATAATGATTTGAGGCCGTTGTTGGTTGAATGTTATTTGACCCACAGCAGAAATTGTATTCATTCGCTTTATTCAATTCTTATTGAAATTGTGACTTGAATTTTATTTTATAAATTGGCGAATCAATTGTACTAAAATTACATGTCTTGAAAGAGTGGCACTAAGTTAACTACTATTATTTTAAAGCTTAATAATTCAAAATTTGAAATTTTTGAAACTCTTTTCAAGCTTAATTGTAAAAGATGCATATTTCAATTAGTATCAGGTGTGCCAGTTTTAATAATTCATCTGTTTAGATGTTTATTCTTCAAATTCAGGTAAAAGGCATAAAAAAAGTTTCATCTTGCTCTAAATAAGTTAATGAACCAGTCCCTTACACATTTAAACCAGCTTGAGAAACTGGAAATAATTAGGCAAACGAACTGCATCAGGAAATAATTTAATCAAGTAATATTTTCTTTTATGTGTGGCATGACAGATTTGTGGTGTAAAAGACATAGATAAATAAACATAAACTACATTCACACTGTGCGATATAGAATGAGCATCACCTCTATTTGTACTGTAAACTAGATTATTTCCAAAACACATGTTTCCGCAAATTTCAAAAATGAATAACATTATGCAAACACGATACAATATTTATTAAGAAATATGAACGTAAAATTTAGTACAGAAGGTGTAGAAGCATGGCGAAATTGCTCACTCGTATGGTATCAGAGAGACATGATATTAGTGTGGAAAATTGGGGGTATATTTTGTGTGGATACCCTGTGTACTGTGAGCTGTATACTGTTTATGGGCCCCCCTGAGTACTGTAAACTGTATAATATTTACAGGACACCCTGAGTACTGTAAAAACTGTATACTGATTTTCAATTTATGCAAGTGTGTGCAAAAAAAACATGGAATTAGTTCCAGTCAATGTAAGAATCATCTCTCTATTTTCTAATATATTTTTAATAGAAAGCTCACAATTTCGCACATATGGATATTTTTTTAAGCATGCGCACCATATGGATATTTTAGAAAATATTTTATCCTGAACTTGCAAGATGAAAGCTATTTCCACACACACACACAACCTGAGAGACGAGACATGTATTATACACATTAGAATGCAATTTGGCCCACATATGTATGTTGAAATATTTCTTTCCCGTCTGTTGGTAAATATTCCAATTAATACTGGAAGTTGACCACAACAATAGAGCGCAACTTTTTTAGGGCAATGCTTAGAAAATTTAAAATTTTTATTGTTTTAAAAAATTTTCCGCAACCAAAAATATTACAACATTTAGAGTTGCTGCTAATTACCAATAGTAATTTAATTAGATTATTTTTTTGCAGCTTCTTGATTAATATGACAGTTTACTAATAAATCCCCCACGATATAGTTTTAGCTTATTAAATCATTCTAACGAAGATTCCAATTCCATTATATCGGTTCCAAACAAGTTTATTATCCACTTACTAATTTCTGACTATCAGTGCAGCAGCTTTCAGTAGGATCATTTCATACTTTTTACACCGTAATTCCATTATGCGCTTAGTTTCATTGTCCCCAAATTATGGACAATTGCGAGTGTAATGCGGTGTAAGTCTCTAACAAACCTACAAAAATAAAAAATACTGCTGCCAAGTATCCAATACCTCTCGTTCAAAAGTGGGTTTCGCGAAACAAAGTGTATGTTAAACTGGCATATAGTGTACTTGTAGGTCAGTATGCTACTATATCAGTATGCTAGTATATCAGTATGCTAGTATATCAGTAAGCTAATATATCAGTATGCTAGTATATCAGTATGCTAGTATATCAGTATGCTAGTATATCAGTATGCTAGTATATCATTATGCTAGTAAATCAGTAAGCTAATATATCAGTACGCTAGTATATCAGTATGCTAGTATTTCAGTAAGCTAATTTATCAGTATGTAAGTATTTCAGTATGCTAGTATATCAGTATGCTAGTATATCAGTATGCTAGTATATCAGTAAGCTAGTATATCAGTATGCTAGTATATCAGTATGCTAGTATATCAATATGCTAGTATATCAGTACGTCGAGTGCATAACACACATGTCGAGCATCATGTGTGTTCACACGGACACACATCAAGCTACGCACGTACGTCTCTGCAACACACAAAAAAAACTCATCTTTAACAACACTTGTCCATCGCACCCAAAAACCAACAAAGCTATTCACACTTGCACCAAATTAACACAACCTTCTTTTTGCGGGCACAAAAGAGAAGACGAAAGAAGTCAACCTCTGCCCGCTCAGTCCGCAGTTTCCAGCGGTCAAAAAAGCGCGCACTTGCCCACAACTGGCCAATGAAGTTGCAGTTGTGAATGACTGCATTCGAATTCTATTACCGGAGGTCAATGAGGGTCAATGGGTGCGCGTGTCGCCGTTTAACAAAGGCTAGTCTCTCTTTCTGCGAGTGGATTAGCCTTTTGAATGAGTGGAAGACTGGACACCACTTAGGCTTTGTGAGTGGACACTTGGTCTTTGTGTGAGTGGACACTCGGTCTTTGTGAGTGGACAAAGGCTGGTCGTCTGCCACTGCACCTCCGTGTCCGCGAGACTGACCAGCGTACGCTGTCTTCTATGCATCGCAAATACTAGCGCGTGTGTGTGGAGTGTTGTGTGGGTTGAGTGTTGCGTGTGTGTGTTGTGTGTGCTGTATGGATTGAGTGTTGTGTGGATTGAGTGTTGTGTGTGTGTGTTGTGTGTGTTGTGTGGATTGAGTGTTGTGTGTGTGTGGTGTGTGTTGTGTGAATTGAGTGTTGTGTGTGTGTGTGTGTTGTGTGTGTTGTGTGGATTGAGTGTTGTGTGTGCGTTGTGTGTGTTGTGTGGATTGAGTGTTGTGTGTGTGTGTGTTGTGCGTGTTGTGTGTGTGTTGTGTGTGAGTTGCGTGTTGTGTGGATTGAGTGTTGTGTGTGTGTTGTGCGTGTTGTGTGTGTGTTGTGTGTGTGTGTGCTGTTTTTTGTTTGTGTGTTGTGTGTATGTTGTGTGTGTGTTGTGTGCGTGTGTATGGACACCCTTGAATGAGAGAGGCGTTTAGCACAAAAAGTTCGTATTGGTAGTTCACGAGAAGCCATCAGTACAATATCTGTGTCGGATGGCGCGTTAGCCGTCTGTTTGATGCACTCTCTCTCACTGGATTTATTCATTTATGTGAGTGATTTATTCATTTGTGTGAGTGATTTATTCATTTATAAGTGCGATTTATTCATTTATGAGTGTGATTTATTGATTTATGAGTGTGATTCATTCATTTATAGGTGCGATTTATTCATTTATAAGTGCGATTTATTCATTAATGAGTGTGATTTATTCATTTATGTTCTTGATTTATTCATTTATGAGCGCTACTGTGAGAGGTCTAGCCTGAAAATATAGAACATTATGGAAAGAGCTATTTCATGTTTTCAAGCAGCGTATTTATTTTAGGTTATTCATAGCATGTGTGTTGGCATGTAATGCTTTTTAGTGCCACTGTGGCCATTTCTTATATAAAACCAAATTTTTTACGCGATTGTCATGGTTAGTGTATAAATGACTCACAATTTTTAAAGAATAATTATAATTATAGAATAGCAATAGAAAAATTAAGTTTAATCCTCAGAGCAACTCAGCAACAACTTTAACTACAATTCAGGTAATTATTCAAAATATGTATTAATTTCTGCATATTTCTATACGTATGTATAAAAAAATTTTTAAAGTAAATGATCATGAATATCACATGGTATTCTTTCAGGATGAATCCATCCACTTACCAAAAAAAGAAATTCAGTCAGTTCATTCCGAACAATTCGTAAGAACTGACTTATTACAACTAGTTTATTAGAGCTATTCTTTTACGACCAATATTTTGGTATGAAATTATTACAGCTAATCAGGAACAGCTCAATCGTTTAAAACTAATTAGTAATTTAAATTTGCAAATCATAAACGCAGGGTGGTAGCGTCAAGGGGTTTGTAAATTTGTGAAAAAAACTATTTCTTTGCAATTATGTAGGGTAGAAAAGAGTTTGTCTGACAGCATTGTTTGAATTAAAAAAATTTGTTTGAAATTAAATTTAAGAAATTTGATTGAGTTTGAATTCAAGAAATTTGTTTGAGTTTGAATTCAAGAAATTTGTTTGAGTTTGAATTTAAGAAATTTGTTTGAGTTTGAATTTAAGAAATTTGTTTGAGCTTGAATTTAAGAAATTTGTTTGAGTTTGAATTTAAGAAATTTGTTTGAGTTTGAATTTAAGAAATTTGTTTGAGTTTGAATTCAAGAAATTTGTTTGAGTTTGAATTCAAGAAAAATCTTTGAGCTTGAATTAAAAGGATGGCGAGCAAACAGTGAACTTAAATGATGAAATACAGCCCATTGCTGTTACTTGACACCCAAGATGAAGTAATTTTGAATCGAAAAATAAGTTTTTATAGACTTGAGTCCCTGGTACTGATATATCAGCCGCCAATACACAAACACCAGCCGCCAATACACTAACACCAGCCAATACACCAACACCAGCCAATACACTAACACCAGCCAATACACCAACACCAGCCAATACACTAACACCAGCCAACACACCAACACCAGCCAATACACCAACACCAGCCAATACACCAACACCAGCCAATACACCAGCACCAGGCCGGATGCCCCTGCTGTCGTACATAGAAACACAGTTACGACCTTTACGTCGCGGTAATTAACGTCATGACGAAGTTTACGACGCGCACTTACGACAGGTCGACACTTCACTGCTAGTGTCAACACAGAGCTGTGTGTACACAGCGTTAATACGAGCTGTGTTCTGTGTGCGCGGCCTGTGTCACGCTTCTGGGGGTGTTGACTTGGCTGCTTCTGGGTGGTGTGTAGGTGGTGTGTTGGTGGTGTGTGGGTAGTGTGTAGGTGGTGTGTTGAAGGTGTATTTATGGTATGTAGGTGGTGCATACATTTTCCCATACATTTTTAGACACACGTATTTTCCGTAGTGTACATGTTAGCATTCATTCATTTTTTATGACGGTGCAGTTAAGATCTGAGTTGAACTTTTATTATAACTATCAATCACAACATGAAAATTTCCCTTCACAAAAAAAATTTTAAATGCCTTTTATATCACGCGCTTCTAACGTGTGAATTTCGAACTTTTTCGAATTTTTCCAAACCCAATGCAACATCTTTGATTAAATCATCAGTTTAGTTTCCCAGTAATTCAAAATTCAGGTCATGAGACGGTTATATGATAATTTAGTAAAATCTTTTTATGTGAATATGTCAAAGCCGTTTGTCTTAAAATATCACAAAAGTAAAATATATCAAACGTTTAAACATGATTACTTCAAAGCCAAACCTTCTTGTATTTTTCTGCCATTATTTTATTATTTTCTTCATTTCCTCCATTTTCTCCATTTCTCCATTTTTCTCCATTTCTCCATTTTTCCCCACTTCTCCATTTCTTTCTATTTTCTCCATTTTTCTCCATTTCTCCAGTTTTCTCCATTTCTCCATTTTTTCTCCATTTCTCCATTTTTCTCCACTTCTCCATTTCTCTCCATTTTCTCCATTTTTCTCCATTTCTCCATTTTTCTCCACTTCTCCATTGTCTCCATTTCTCCAGTTTTCTCCATTTCTTCAATTTCCTCCATTTCTTTTCAGTCAGGCCCATGAGATCACCTCAGTTGAACGCTTCCATGCGCGGACAAAGTAAAGAAAACCTGTTTTTTAGCCACAATTTGTTCAAGTCACTTTTAGTGGCATCAATACCAACATGATATAAAACAATATTATTATTCAACAATCACCAACATCATATAAAACAATATTATTATTAAATAAATGCCATCATAATATAAAAACAATATTATCATATAATAAATAACGACATAGTACAAAACAATATTATTATTTATTAATCACCAACATAATATGCAACAATATTATTATATAATAAATACCGACATAACATAAGCCAATATCATCATTTAATAATCACCAACATAATATGCAACAATGTTATTATATAATAAATACCGACATAACATAAGCCAATATTATTATTTAATAATCATCAACGGAATATAAAACAATATTATTTTTTGAACAATTTCAGCGTAGTGTGCAAGTTATTACGGTACTCTGGAACAGAAGAAAAAAAGATCATTTACCAAATACGACTCTAGCGAACCACGTTAATCGAAGCAGCGCGCTTGTACCGTTCATCTCTAAGCAATAGTTAGCAACAACTCACAGACAACACTAACAGTTAGCACTTTAGCACTGGCTAGTTAGCACATAATTAGCACTGACCATTCTCTACTCAAAACTACCCGTGGAACCAAAATTAATCTTTTATTTAGTTATTTCTTACCTACCAGCCAGTCAGCACTACATAGTCACCAACAGCTCATTAGGCTCAGTTAGCACTACCAAGCACTATCACACAACTACTCACTACTAATCACCATTAATCATCATCACACCACTAATACCACCTCACCACCACCACACCATCACCACACCACCACTCACCACTACTTACCACCACACCACACCACCACTCACCATTACTCACTACCACTCACCACTACTCACCACCACACCATCACCACACCACTAACCACTATCACACCACCACTAACCACTACTCACCACCACACCACACCACCACTCACCACTACTCACCACCACACTACTCTAAACTCACCACTACACCACACCACCACTCACCACTATTCACCACCACACCACCACAACAACAACACCACCATTCACCACCACACCACACTCACCACCCTCGCTCCGTAGAGTTGGCCGACGTTCGCCACCGCCGCCGAGTTCCGCCGCCGCCATTTTGCCGACGAGTTACTCCGCTGTGTTGTGTGGCTGTGTTGCTGTGTGTTGCGCTGTGTGTTGTGTGGCTGTGTTGCTGTGTGTTGTGCTGTGTTGTGTGGCTGTGTTGCTGTGTTGTCCTGTGTTGTGTGTTCCTTATTGTCTGTGTAGCGTCAGTTGTCGTCTATTTGAAATCATATACTGCCCATTCTACTCTACGCTGAACGTCGTCTTTAAAACGTTAATTATCGTCTATTTAGCGCCAGTTATCGCCTATTTAGCGTTGTCTACCGTATATCAAATACAGTCGACTTGACACGGTTCATCGATTTGACTTCGTAAATTATCGTCTACGTAGCATTAGTTATCGTCTAATTAGCACTAGTTATCGCCTAATTAACATCGGTTACCGTCAACTTAGCATTAGTTATCGTCTACGTAGCATTAGTTATCGTCTACTTAGCACTAGTTATCGCCTAATTAACATCGGTTGCCGTCAACTTAGCATTAGTTATCGTCTACTTAGCATTAGTTATCGTCTACTTAGCATTAGTTATAGTCTAATTAACATCAGTTACCGTCTATTTATCGTTAATTTACGTTCATGGAGTGCATTTTGCCCTCATTTTAAGTTGGCTACTGTGATAATCATATTTTTTGCCGCCAATTACCGTTCAATAAAAATTTGATGCATCGTAGATTGTCTCTTGTTTTGCTCATCAAAGTATGCTTAATGTAAATTCATGTTTGTTTGGAGATAAATTTCATTTGTTTACCAGACAATACCGTATACTTCATATACCAGACGTTGCCGTATACTTCATATTACCAGACAATCATATTACCAGACATTCATATTACCAGACATTCATATTACCAGACACCGCCTTTACATTGCGTGAGCATTCGATATGTCTCATAAAATCCTATCATACGTCGTGCATGCGTATTGCATACGCTATCTTTAGCAGTTGTTACAACAACCGTAGCAGTTGGTACAACAGCCGTATCAGTTGTTACAACAACCTTAGCAGTTGTTACAACAACCGGAGCAGTTGGTACAACAACCGTAGCAGTTGTTACAACAGCCGTATCAGTTGTTACAACAACCTTAGCAGTTGTTACAACAACCGTAGCAGTTGGTACAACAGCCGTATCAGTTGTTACAACAACCTTAGCAGTTGTTACAACAACCGTAGCAGTTGGTACAACAGCCGTATCAGTTGTTACAACAACCTTAGCAGTTGTTACAACAACCGGAGCAGTTGGTACAACAACCGTAGCAGTTGGTACAACAGCCTTATCAGTTGTTACAACATCCTTAGCAGTTGTTACAACAACCGGAGCAGTTGGTACAACAACCGTAGCAGTTGTTACAACAGCCGTATCAGTTGTTACAACAACCTTAGCAGTTGTTACAATAACCGGAGCAGTTGGTACAACAGCCGTATCAGTTGTTACAACAACCTTAGCAGTTGTTACAACAACCGTAGCAGTTGGTACAACAGCCGTATCAGTTGTTACAACAACCTTAGCAGTTGTTACAACAACCGGAGCAGTTGGTACAACAACCGTAGCAGTTGGTACAACAGCCGTATCAGTTGTTACAACAACCTTAGCAGTTGTTACAACAAACGGAGCAGTTGGTACAACAACCGTAGCAGTTGTTACAACAACCTTAGCAGTTGTTACAACAACCGTAGCAGTTGGTACAACAGCCGTATCAGTTGTTACAACAACCTTAGCAGTTGTTACAACAACCAAAGCAGTTGGTACAACAGCCGAGGCAGTTGTTACAACAGCCGTAGCAGTTGTTGCAACAGCCGTAGCAGTTGTTACAACAGCCGTAGCAGTTGCTACAACAACCGGAGCAGTTGGTACAACAGCCGAGGCAGTTGTTACAACAGCCGTAGCAGTTGTTACAACAGCCATAGCAGTTGTTACAACAGCCGTAACAGTTGTTACAACAGCCGTAGCAGTAGTTACAACAACCGTAGCTGTTGTTACAACAGCCGTAGCAGTTGTTACAACAATCTAGCAGATGTTACAACAACCGAAGCAGTTGGTACAACAGCCGAGGCAGTTGTTACAACAGCCGTAGCAGTTGTTACAACAGCCATAGCAGTTGTTACAACAGCCGTAGCAGTTGTTACAACAGCCGTAGCAGTTGTTACAACAATCTATCAGTTGTTACAACAACCGGAGCAGTTGTCACAACAACCGGAGCAGTTGTTACAACAGCCGTAGCAGTTGTTACAACAGCCGTAGCAGTTGTTACAACAGCCGTAGCAGTTGTTACAACAGCCGTGGCAGCTGTTACGACTTATACACACCACCCCGTAGTAATACATAGCGCTGTATAACCACCCCGTAATATAACAGCAAGCGGGCGGGTGTAGTGCTATTTTATCGTGTGCGGTAAACTACGAAATTTGTTAAATAGATTGCAAAATAATTACTTTAGGTTGAGAAATTTGTCCCATTTGGTTGTGCGAATTTCCATATCAAGTACCGAAATTTTACCTCAGATGGCGAAATTTTGACATTAAGTGACAAAATATTTACTTAGGAAACGAACTTTCCACCTTAGAGATGGAATGCGTGCAGTGAGCAACAATATTTTCAAAACCGAAATCGTTTTCGTGGCGTAACGAAGGCTTCCAGTCACACTGTGAAGAAGGCTAGAAAATTAACTTGTAGTAGTTACCATCATTATAAAAAAACATAAGTTTGTAGTATTTACCATCATTATAAATAAAACATTATTTTGTGGTAGTTACCATCATTATAAATAAAACATTATTTTGTAGTAGTTACCATCATTATAAATAAAACATAAGTTTGTAGTATTTACCATCATTATAAATAAAACATAAGTTTGTAGTATTTACCATCATTATAAATAAAACATTATTTTGTAGTATTTACCATCATTATAA
>JACJUY010008781.1:0-13308 GCA_014220935.1 Platorchestia sp. MABIK | reverse complement strand
TTGGAGGAAGGAGGTGTGGTTGTGGTTGTAGGGAGATCTGGTTGTGGTTGGAGGGAGGAGATGTGGTTGTGGTTGGAGGGAGGAGATGTGGTTGGAGAGAGAAAATGTGGTTGGAGGGAGGAAATGTGGTTGCGGTTTTTCTTCCTTTAATAGAAATTTACTTTGTCGATTGTGGGCATTGCAGCGTGTGCGTACCTACACGTGTGTCTATCTACATATGTGTCATGTGTTAACCTACACGTGTGTCATGTGTGCATGCCCACCTGCATGTACGCCAACATGTACGTCGCAGCAGTCAAGAATTAACACCCCAAATTGAAACTAATTCAAACTTTAAACAAAATGTAAGGGCAGTTCTTTACTATTGAGAAACAAAGTATTTCCTTTTCATGAAACTATGTTGCATGCTATACTTCCCTATTTTGTGATGTTATCACCCACAGTCGACATTAGTTTAATTACCCATTACTCTAATGGTTAGATCATATCCCATCGTAGGTTTGTATCGCAAATTACTTCATTTTTTGTGTTTCAAAATGGTTACCATTAACATTTACCAAGCCTAATAATGGGAGCAAATAATGAAATAATCAAAAATATTACTGACAGACAGCAGAATACAGGCAAAGTGTACGGTACACACGCATGAGGACGCAGTGTCTGACTTTTTAGGCGGAGCATGCATGTTTTTCGCCACCCAGGCGATTTAATTCCTTAGGCGGCTAAAAATATGCATGCAGGCGGCGAAAAAGATAGACTAGGTACATATCGTACACCGTATGTTGCTTATGGCCACTAATCAACCATCATTTTCATGGAAGTATTATAATCAGTGGACGTCGTAAGATATCTGCAAAGATATTTACTTTCTACTCTCATATATATGAGTATCTATAATTATATATATATATACAAATATTTCTTTGTTTAAAAACAGTGCCGTAATTTGCAGTTACGAGTGTTTTATTTAATTTCTCAATTTCTCTGCAACACATATTAATGTATTCGACACTAAAGCATTTAGATTTCTTTGATTCAATTTTCAATTCCAATATTTAATAGACCAACTTGAATTTGGTTCTCAATTTTCCCAAGTACGTTCACTTCCCAGCGCCACACACAAGGACCACCTCGAACAAACACTTCAACAATCACAAAAGTATCTTTTTCTTGAAAATTTAAGAGCGAGATTTTTCATAAAGCATGCTAATTTTTAGTGAATTTGCGATTTAGACAAAGTGAACATTTGTTTAGACATCCTATTCTTGTGTGACATGAAAACTCGAAGAAATCATTTCCATAATTTGTTCGAATTTTTTTGTGAAGACCAAGTCTGTATTCCGAAGAAATTTCTCCGCGCAGAAAGTTCCTCAAGCTCCCCACAGCCCCCCGTGTGGGCTGCAATTATTTCTCGCCCCTCATTTTACCCCTCACTTCCCCTCCTGACCCCTCCCCCTCTCTCTCGGCTCTTCGAGCTAATGAATGAAATCTTTCGCCCCTCACACAACCGAGGGGAAATAAATTTTTTTTTTAGTTTACTCGCCGTGAACAACCGCGTAAATTAGCATAGCTATTCGTTAGAGACTATCACAAATTTGCTAAGCTGGTATTATATAAAAATTATTGAAGCTGTGTCAATATTTTACTGAATTGGAACATCAAAATTATTGAAGTTGTATCATCAATTTACTAAGCTGGTAAATCCAAATTATTGAAGTAATATCACAAATTAACTAAGCTGTTATATCAAAAGTATTAAAATAATATCGCAAATTAACTTAGCTGGTGTTTAGAAATTTATAAAGTAAATCACCAATTTACTAAGTTGGTAAATCAAAATTATCAAAGTAACATTACCAATTTACTAAGCTTTAAAATTGGTAGCCTTAGAAAATTGGAAAATTTTAAGCTCAATGACACCAAGCAAGAAAAGTTACTGAATTGTTGCGGTGAAATTTGAAGAGTAATATAATCAAGTTACTAGATTTTATAATAAGTTAGCTAAGCTGGTGTAACAAAATTTGATCAACTGAGATAAAATCGTTACTCAGGTACTATTATAAATTACAAAAAATTGGATGAAAAATTTACTAAGCTAACATAATGAATTAACTGAGCAGCCCAATTTATTTATTAAGCCGGTGCTATAATTTACAAAGCTGGTGATATAAATTTACTAAGTGTGCGCTATAATTTACATCTCTGATTCTTAGGTGCCACCAAAAACTAAGCGTAATTTATCGTTTTTTAGCGAGATTGAAGCAGAGTATTCAAAATTTAGTAAATTAATATCATTCTCCTCTAATTTAATTTAATAATTCAGTGATTGAGTAAATTAATCTCTTACTCCTTTAATTTAATTTATTAATTCTGTAATTGAATATAATAATTCAGTAATTTGATTTAATAATTCAGTAATTTATTTTATAATTTAATTATTAAATTCAATTAAATTAAATAATTTATTGAATTATTAAATTTAATTGAATTTAATAACTCAGTAAATTAATTTCGTACTCCTTTAATTTGATTTAATAATTCATTAAATTAGTCTCGTACTCCTTTAACCGCCACAATAGCAAATAAAAATCAAAACATTGTCATTTCCACTCTATTCTCCAATCTGAAAAATGAACTAGGAAGTTCTCTGACCCTACACCTACAAGTATTTAAATATGTCCATGTATCTATGTGCATATCCGTGCATAAAATGAAAAAATGAATTAAAAAATGAACTAGACTACTCTATTACATTTTCTTTCATTTTAATACTAATGATCCTCTTCTCAATAGTCAACCCGTTCTATGTTAGAAACATAATTAAAGTGAATTTTTCTTTTTTCCCTCCTATTTCAGAATGTAGTCCCCCTGATAGGATGCAGTATAAGCCTCGTCGTATATTTGGCCAGGAATATACACTCTTAATTGCTTAACATTAATGTTATTTTAGGTTTCACTGCATATGTGCATACTAGTGGTAATAAATCTTTTAATTGCACAACTTCATATTATATTGAGTTGTTGAGAGCACCAAAGTCAACACTGTACATCACGTAGTTATTTATGGCATGAAGGTGAGATATTAATAGTATCTTATGGTTTGGAGGTAAGTAATTCTAAGTATCTTATCGTACGAAGGTAAGAAATTATTAAAATTTTAAAACTTGAAAGTCAGCAATCCTAAATATGTAATCGTATGTAGGTAAAAAACTATTTGTATTTTGTTATTTGAAGGTAAGTAATTCTAAATACCTTATCGTACGAAGGTAAGATATATTCATATTTTGTTGTACATGGTCGAGAAATTTCCAATGTTCTACAGGATGAAAGTGAGAAATTATTCATATTTCACCGCTTGAAGGTTAGACATTTTCTATATTTCATGCTTTGAAGGTCAGAAATTAAATTTGATATCGTGTGTTGTTCCCCACCCAAAGAAAACGTGTTGTTGATGATCATTTGAACTAAAAATAAAGGACGTTAGGGATGAATATGATCATTTCAAGGTGTGGTGCGCGGTATAGGAAACAAGGTAGGATCATTTCCATGGAGGAAAATACACTTCTTCTTGTTCTGCTAGCCAATAGAAAGGCTTTATTTAAAACAAAATTTATGACGTCACCAAAACGCCATGTCATTAGGCCAATAGCGGTGCCAGATTTGGGGGTATCAGGGCTACCAGATGCAATACGAGCGCTGCCATTGGTTCGTTGCCGTGACTTCAGCAAGCCCACACAGCCGACGAAAAAGACCTGTTTTACCCTACCTTATTTCCTGTACCAAAGCATGGTGTCTGCCACTGGTTGTACTGCTGCCCCAATGGAGGCGTTATCTTCCGTGTCCAGGATTATCAGAATTATGAATATCTTTCTTGCTAAGCAGTCTAACTATGAAGGTTATAGCAAAGATTTAATTTAAGAAATTCCAGCCTCCATACATTTTACCCCGAAATACAGGTGATTTGGAACTCAAACACTTCCATTGCCGTACATTTCACTCTGAAATACCTGCAATTATTGGCTCAAACATTTCCACTGACGCACATATCACCCCAAAATGCCTGCAATTTTTTGCTCAGAAATTTCCACTGCCGCCCATTTTACCCTGAAATACGTATGATTTTTACTTCGAACATTTCCATTGCCACCCATTTCTCCCACAAGAAGTTCAAACATTTCCAGCGGCCAGAAATGACTGCCACCCCCGTAGGCCTACCGTGTCCGCCGCGGCGGCCTGATCCTCACAATCGGCGCCTGTCCGCCAAATTGCTGTCCGCCAACAAATCGGACCATTTTTCGTCCGTGATCAGCCTACCGCAGACCGCAATAAAACTACCAGTAGGCCGCTACAAATCTTTTAGGCCTACGCAGCCAGGCCTGCAGGGAGCTAGGCCTCCTCGCGAATCGTTTGGCTTCGAATCGTCCATTGGAACGATTTTTCCTTCTCAAATCATACTGATTTTTTACTTTAAATTTACGCATTTACGACATGTGTAATTATTGGATGATGTTTCCCCATACATAAGTAACTTATTTACTTTACTGTGACTATAATTGCACACATTTACTCCATGTGTAATTCTTTGGTAGGATATTGCCTCAAACATGAGTAACTTATTCCCTTTATTACGAACGTCCCTCAGCTTAGCAATACATTTTTCATTGCAAATGTTTTAATTTTTGCCCTAATTTTTTTGTACAAATGCAGCGCTTCTTAAAGGAGCTTGAGAGTCACATGTGAAGTGTGTATTTGTATTTTACCTATAAATTCAACGTTAAATAATGCATCTTACTTTTTTGTTCATGTAGATACTGTACTTCTCTAACTTCTAAACTAAAATTTTTCAAAGTTGTTGTAGTTTGCTGGAAGTTGTAATTTTTCTTCAAAAGAATGAATTGAAATTTGATGGGGGAAAGGTTAAAGTAAAAATTTGAGTTTACAAAAATAGTTTAATACGCAAATATGTCTGACTTGACACCAATAATCTCACGCAGAAAATAATCATTTTCCAATGAGATCGAAATTTATTAAAAACGATAAGCGTTTTTAGTCAATTTATTGGCCTGAACAATTTTATATGAGAAACGTCTGTCATAAGTAAACAATATTGTAAAAATGTGGTGTTACGTGTAAATAATGCAATTTACACCTCACAGCAATACGACGTGTAAATTATAGTCAAATAATAATGAAAATATAATAATAGAGTTGATAAAAAAATAATGTTCCAATACGGGGAAAAGAGTCTAAGGTGATAGCCTAATTAGTGAGAAAAAATTAATCTAATTTTAACTGACTATTCAATTAATAGAAAAAAAAAGAAATTAAGCGATATTTCCTAGTCAATGTTCACTTGATCCTTTAAAAAATAGGCAACTGAATATTTAAAACGATATTTTGTAATTTAGCCTATCTTCATTCAATAAAATTACAAGTTAGTTGACACTAGAAGGCGTTCATGTGAACATACGCACACTACATAATTTCTACCCTTAACTAGCGAACATGTCTTTGGTTTATTTTACTACCTGTGAAGATAAATACTGTACTTTACGACTGTTATTTATGATTGTTATTCACGACTTTTAATACGTTTATTTATAACTGTTATTGCGGCTGTTTACGACAGTCATTATGAATGCTATGACTGCTATACACCACTGTTATTTTAACTGTTATTACGACTGTTTACTATTGTTATTTACGAGCAGTTTACGACTGTTATTTACGAACTGTTTACGAATGTTATTTACGAACTGTTTACGACTGTTATTTACGAACTGTTTAAGAGTGTTATTTTAACTGTAATTACTACTGTTTTCGACTGTTATCACAAGTGTATACGACTGTTATTTTGAATGGTATTACGACTGTTTACGACTGCTATTTCACCCCGTAAATTTTTGCGACAACCTCGAGAAATCTTTGAAATATGCACCTTCGTTGATGGGTTAGTTTTGCCACAAATCTGCCAGTATGTATAAATCAACATATTGTTTATTCACTCGTTCCTATCACACACACAATCAGTGATCCTTGTGAAACAAGTGCTTGCGTACCTAAAAGTGCACATAACTTTTTTTAATCTGTAAAATAATCAAATTTGAATGTACAAATGAGTATCATGTATTTTAAAGCCATGGTATGTCCTGCTGTGTACAGTACATAGGGATGTGTAGATTACGCAGCGATGTTTAGAGTACACAGGGCTGTGTAGAGTACACAGGGCTGTGTAGAGTACACAGGGCTGTGTAGAGTACACAGCCCTGTGTAGATTACGCAGCGATGTTTAGAGTACACAGTTCTGTGTAGAGTACACAGGGCTGTGTAGATTACGAAGCGATGTTTAGAGTACACAGACACAGGGCTGTGTAGAGTACACAGGGCTGTGTAGAGTACACAGGGCTGTGTTGAGTACACAGGGCTGTGTAGAGTACATAGGGCTGTGTAGAGTACACAGGGCTGTGTAGAGTACACAGGGCTGTGTAGAGTACACAGGGCTGGCCAGCAGAGGTAAGAGACGTAAGATCGATATACAGCGAGGGTAGAGGCGAGTAGATGAGGGGAGTAGAGGGGAAACTGTCCCCTCGGAATACCTTGGGGAGCGTTGGTAGGTCCTGCCTTAGTAGACTTTGGTAGCTCCTGCCTTGGTAGACTTTGGTAGATCTTGCCTCAGTAGACTTTGGTAGATCTTGCCTCAGTAGACTTTGGTAGATCTTACCTTACAAGACTTTGGTAGATCTTGCCTCAGTAGACTTTGGTAGATCTTACCTTACAAGACTTTGGTAGATCTTGCCTCAGTAGACTTTGGTAGATCCTGCCTTGGTAGACTTTGGTAGATCTTGCCTTAGTAGACTTTGGTAGATCCTGCTTTTGTAGACTTTGGTAGATCCTGCCTTAGTAGACTTTGGTAGATCCTTCCTATGTAGACTTTGGTAGATCCTGCCTTAGTAGACTTCGGTAGATCCTGCTTTTGTAGACTTTGGTAGATCCTGCCTTAGTAGACTTTGGTGGATCCTGCTTTTGTAGACTTTGGTAGATCCTGCCTTAGTAGACTTTGGTAGATCCTTCCTTTGTAGACTTTGGTCGAGCCTGCCTTAGTAGATTTTGGTAGATCCTACCTTAGTAGACTTTGGTAGATCCTGCCTCGTGCAGTAGACTTTATGAGCCCATGTCGACTAAGTTCAGCGTAAAGAAACTTTATTTGGCTGACTGAAGGAATTCCATCATCGATAATCCATCACACATTGCGCTTTTCCAGACAACAGATTGCCTTTCGTATATAATAACACTTTTGCTGCACTGAACTCCCTTCTTTGTCTTCAATTCTGTGTTGTGAGTTGATTGCGTCTCTGATTTTATTGTCTTTTACTGTTTTTTTTTTTTGTTATATTTCTTTATTTTATTACATATCCGTTTTGTTACATATTTATTCTCATAATATCACTGAATTGAAATCCAGTCATGGAGTATTTATTTTAGATATGGTTACGTGTATGAATATTGTACAGCTTTTTCTTCCTATGAATATTTACCCTCGCATCAATATTTTAGACAGTTTCATCAATGTTATTAACATCATTAGTATCATCATTAACACCAACATCAGTACTGTAGACCCATTTTCTATACTACTTACCTACCCTCAATACTATTATTTACCCACTTTAATAACATCTACTCATCACTAATACAATAGACAACATTACCAACACCATAAACATCACCAGTAACATCACCACCAACATCAGGTCGCATGAAGTTGACTAACTGGTTACCATCGTTGTTTTGATGCCATTACTGAAGGATTAATATGAAAATGTTTTCTTCAACTAATGCATTGGAAAGCCTGGTAGTCTGAACCATACCATTCATTATTTCTCACTCTTCCTTCCTCTCTCTCTTTCACTCACTCTCCCTCTATCCTTCACACACTCTCCCTCTCTCCTTCACTCACTCTCCCTCTCTCCTTCACTCACTCTCCCTCTCTCCTTCACTCACTCTCCCTCTCTCCTTCACACACTCTCACTCTATCCTTTACACACTCTCCCTCTATCCTTCACACACTCTCCCTCTCTCCTTCACTCACTCTCCCTCTCTCCTTCACTCACTCTCCCTCTCTCCTTCACTCACTCTCCCTCTCTCCTTCACTCACTCTCCCTCTCTCCTTCACTCACTCTCACTCTATCCTTTACACACTCTCCCTCTCTCCTTCACACACTCTCCCTCTCTCCTACACTCACTCTCTCTCTCTCCTTCACTCACTCTCCCTCTCTCCTTCACTCACTCTCCCTCTTTCCTTCACTCACTCTCCCTCTTTCCTTCACTCACTCTCCCTTTCTGCTTCACTCACTCTCCCTCTCTCCTTTACACACTCTAACACTCTACCACACTTTTTCTCTCGGTTCAGACACAGTAACATATTTACCAATATTCAGTACAGGATATTATATATACCTGTGCATTAATATTCTGCTTAACCTTCCGTACCCTATTTAAGTATTTCTGCACATTACTCTGAATTTACAAACCTAATTTAACAGCACCATTCGCTCTAAATAATATTTTGAACTTAACTGTAATATTGCAAAGTTCTTTGCGTGGCATGGGTGATATTTACGCGGATTTTTCATAACACCTACAAATATCCGTGAGACATTGTATCCAGAAATATTAAAAATATTTCCTGCATTTAAGAAATATTATGCCAGCATTTGATCCTGGCTTTCATTTTATAAATACTCTGCTCTCAATTATCACCAGTATTTTCCTCTTATTCCACTTGATAAATATTTACTTATTGCCTTTCATGCTTAGTGATGTAAGGAATACTACTGAGCTTGAGGTGTGTTACATAAGTTTTTCTTCCTTTCAATGAATTTTCGAATATTAATGAATGCAAAAGAATATTGACCATTATTATTTTGTGGTCTTCCTTTCTCTCGGATTAAATCGCCATTTATTCTGCATAGCAAACTACACTGTTTAATTTCATATTTTCTTGAATAACTGATCAGCTGAGTGTAACTGTATAGGTGAAATCAATTATGGAGGTGAGGTTAACTGTATAGGTGAGGGTAATTATAGAGGTGAGGGTAATAGTGAATTTGAGGGTAACAGGGATGACCAGGTAAATCTCAATATGAGGGTAACTCTCATGAAGGTGAGGGTAACTCCCAAGAAGATGAGGGTAACTCCAAAATAGATGGGGAACTCCCAAAAAGATGAGGGCAACTCCAAAAAGATGAGAGTAACTCCTAAGAAAATGAGGGTAACTTCCAAGAAGATGAGAGTAACTTTCAAGAAGGTGAGGGTAGCTCCCAAGAAGATGAGGGTAACTCCCAAGAATCTGAGGGTAACTCCCAATAAGGAGAGGGTAACATTCAAGAAGGTGAGGGTAACTGTAGAAACGAAGGTAACTCTCAAGATGAGGGTAACTCGCAAGAAGCTGAGGGTAGCTCCGCGCCCGCCTCAGGATCCCCTCACTTGCACACGGGATTGGAACCCTCAGATGAACGCTGGAGGGCAACACCGCCTTGTAATTCAATACGCCAGCACCCCTCGCAGGTGACCGGGGTGAGGGGTGCGAGGGAAGTGCGTTGAGTATAAACATGGAGGCTGCGTAGGCCTAGCATTCGAAATTGCAACGTCTGCTGTACAGCCTACCTAGCATTCAATCAATTTCTAGCAGTTCAGAACAAATATGTTGAGGAAAATTTAATTCCGCTACGTGTATTTATCTTTCTTTTATCTGCTTTTGGTTTGCATATATTTTGAGAAATACATTTGTTTATAATACAAATATACCATATTTAATAATATAGTATAGATAATATATATATACATACGTTATGCATAGCATGCATAGGTTGATATATTTGTCACTTATCAAAGCGTATCGGTACGTATATTGGAGAAGTAGAGGGCTGGTCAAAATAAAGGCTATTTCAGGCCCTCATTTTCTATGAGTAATTAGTATACAAAAAGTGCGTGACCGATTTCACCCAATTTCCACCACGAAATGAGTTATCAGAAACTGAAAACACGGGCGTTTAAGCTACCCAGCTCCTGTATCATTTTGTTGTCACATTTATCGCTAACTACTCTAATTAATTAGTATAGGATCTTTTAAATACTGTATTAATAAGCACTATATAATATCTTCTGTTACCGAACTATATCATTTAGTACCGAACAATATCATTTAGTATCGTGCCATATCATTGAGTATCGAACAATATCATTTAGTATCGTGCCATATCATTTAGCATCGAACAACATCATTCAATATCGGTAAAAAACATTTATTATCGTATAATATCGTTCAGCATTGCACCGTAAGAAACTTTTAAGCACTACACTCAATAAATACGTTTAGTTTAAATAAAGTTTACTGACAGTAAGTTCTTTAACTCAAGTTTAGTCAGAGTGCATAAATAGTACAATTTCATATTCAAGCTCTTAAATCTAAGAGCATTGCTTCAATGTACTTAACTCTTACAAATGTACCATCTCAAATTTTTGCAAAAATGCAAAACATTTATAATAACATTGTGCAAAAATTAAATGCTCCCGTTAGAAAGTTTCACTAAACTGAAAAAGGCTTCTAATAATCCAAAACATAAGCATTAAACAATATATATATATATCTCGTGTATATGTTATTGGATTAATTTTCACACCTAAAATTATATTTTGCTTCATAATTTGTAAAGAATATGGTCTTCAAAATATCCCGATCTAAGTGTGTTTGGTATCTGTGAAATAACATTATTAGTTGTTTTTTATTTTTTTTATTTTAAATCAAGAAATAAGTCTTCCGCAGTAACTTCCAAGGAAATAATTAAGACCTTTGCAATTTCAACTTTCAAATTTCAACAACAAGCCTGCTAGGCCTTCATATGTCATTTGCTGTTGCTTGGAATATTTGCGGCATCTCAAAATAACTCAATTTTTTTAACTTTTCAATTCCTTGCTTCAAACTTTTTCAATTGCTTGTTTTTAACTTTTCAATTCCTTTTTTAACCCTTTTTCAATTAATTTTTAATTTTTTTCAATTCCTTTTCTCGCTTTTTGCGAAAGTTTTCGTACATTTCTCTCCCTCACATTTCCTCCATCTGAGCGTTTCGCACATTTCACTCACATTTCTCCCTTTCCTTGTATATATATTCCCTTCAAACATTCATTTTACTCACCAAAATAAGATCATAAATAACGTATTCACTTCAGGAATTTCCCTCATTTATTTCTCTAGCACATTTTCCAAACATTTTAGCTGCCGCACTCTCCCCTCGAACTACCCTCAGATCATTTCTTACCCTCAGACAGCTTTTTCGTCACCATTGCTGTGCATCCCATTTTCGTCCCTCTACGCATCCCCACTCCTCCCCTTCTCCCCAGGCTCCCCTCACCCTCTCCCCTCATCCCCACCTCTCCCCTCACTCTCCACCTCTCCCCTCACTCTCCACCTCTCCCCTCACACACTCTCCTCGCTCGCCTATCGATCTGAGGGACGCAACGATGGCCGCTGGTCGGCGTCTGGACACGCACACAGCCACGCACGCAGTCACGCACATAGTGACGTACATAGATACGCACACAGCCACGGACACAGTTACGTACACAATTACGGACACAGTCACGTACACAGTCACGTACACAGTTACGCACACAGCCACGCACACAGCCACGCATTCAGTTATGTAAATACAGCACACAAATGACGTACATGCTATCACTTACAAATTTATTTTGTGAAGAGTAGACAAACATGCGTTAATGTCTATGCGTAAATACATATGTGTGTGTATGTGTGTGTATATGTGTGTGTGTGCGTGAAGATACGGCTTGAACAGCTCACGCAGGCTTGGTTCAATCTCACCCTAAATATATGTCATAGCATCTTGGGTGCGCCATTTTGGGAGGTATTCAGTGTATCCTGTATTCAGGAGAGGTATTCAGTAAATCCTGTATTCAGGAGAGGTATTCAGTGTCTCCTGTATTCAGGAGAGGTATTCAGTGTCTCCTGTATTCAGGAGAGGTATTCAGTGTATCCTGTATTCAGGAGAGGTATTCAGTAAATCCTGTATTCAGGAGAGGTATTCAGTGTCTCCTGTATTCAGGAGAGGTATTCAGTGTATCCTGTATTCAGGAGAGGTATTCAGTGTATCCTGTATTCAGGAGAGGTATTCAGTGTATCCTGTATTCAGGAGAGGTATTCAGTGTCTCCTGAATTCAGGAGAGGTATTCAGTGTCTCCTGTATTCAGGAGAGGTATTCAGTGTATCCTGTATTCAGGAGAGGTATTCAGTGTGTCCTGTATTCAGGAGAGGTATTCAGTGAATCCTGTATTCAGGAGAGGTATTCAGTATATCCTGTATTCAGGAAATGTATTCAGTGTATCCTATATGGAAACTAAGAACATGGATAGCCAATAAAGAGCGCCACATTTCCAGTTCAGAACATCCTACGGAAAAGTTTTTGTTTTACTCTTACTTAGTAACGAACCTTACTTTAAAATACTTTCTCTTGCTTTATTTATCCCGTGCATTGTTAATTTTTTTATTCCGTAGGTCTTAAAATATGCACGTACTCCCTCGTCTTCGTTATAAATCATTATTTAAATATTTTTATTCTGTATTCCTTAAAATATGTACTGATGTTCTTGATAGTGAAATACCTGTAATGATACTGATCAAATTTCAAAATATGAATAATGAAATAAAACTGTAAGAACGGCAGTAATAATATATCTACGATATTGAAATTACCATCGGCATTGACTCTAGTTGAGCATCAATAACATTTTATACAAAATTTACCTTAACCTAGTGATTTAAACTAACTCTTGCATCAAATCCAAAATAGATAACATGTCATTTTTAACATCGTGTAATTTACATCAAAAACATTACATCAAGGTGTAGTTACCATCAAAAACATACCTCAACATGTAATTGGTAATTTTTGTATATGTGACACACATGCAACATGAGCTGGGTCTTACATATAGCACTACTGTACATACCGATACCGTGCTGGTTATGATCATCTGAAATAGTACATGTCTGGCTGTAATTATTTCTTGACGATATGTGAAATCCTGAGCTATTATCGTCATTTACTTTACTGTGACCGACCCTTTCTTTATCTTTCCTGTGACTGACCCTCTCTTTATCTCTCCTGTGACCGACCCTCTCTCTATCTCTCCTGTGACCGACCCTCTCTTTATCTCTCCTGTGACCGACCCTCTCCTGTGACCGACCCTCTCTTTATCTTTCCTGTGACCGACCCTCTCTTTATCTCTCCT